>OOFE01046823.1:3562-24813 GCA_900323365.1 Monocentris japonica
AAAAGGGCATGAACAAAAATCCAATGCACAGATTCTGTTCCGGCAACAAATGCGACTAATGCATTGAGCCATTTTTGCACCTTTGAGATAACAAGTCTCACTCTGAGCTCAAGAAAGACGGGAGCGATGTAATTAGGTGATGCTATTCTCTGTACTCGAGATAAACACAGCTTGGATGTGTTTGCCAACAGCTTGACTGTTAATTGGAGAGATAGTCCAAAGGCCTGACACTGGCTGAGAATTGCTGTCAAAATGGTTGATTTTCCTTTGCTTCAATGTATTAATTTGTCAATCAATGACTTTTTAAATGTGCCTGGGGTGTAGCCGAAAACATCTTTTCAGTCTTGGTTGGACAATGACCTTCTATCCAATTTTAAGTTGTGATCAAGACATCACACACAAAAACAGGAAATAATGGGTTAAACATTTGGAGAGTAGACCATTTGAAATTTTATGTGTCCAAAACCTTGATATCTTGCAGCCTGTTGTATTCTCATCCATCTCATTTTCAGTATGGCAATTTGGCACCACACTTTCTATAGATAGTGGCACACGACCCAACCGAGTTACGTTCTACCATACTATTCTACCAGTCCATTCAAATTAAGCTAAAATGGCATCACTTGTGATGTAACCCAGAGTGTGAATTTCTTTAACCAATCACAATTCAGGCATTCAAAAATAGGAAGTTGATCACCAGTGTCGCTCAGAAGGCAAACATCCTATGAGACAGACCATGCACGGTAGCACTCACCTTGCCCATGGCCTCTGCGATGGATTCCACCATGCCCCCCACCATGCCCACTTCACTGGCAGCCTCATTCAGTGTCACCATGATATCATCAACAGCCTCTTTCATAAGCTGGGCAGCCTCTGCTATGGCATCATGGGTATGGGATGCCTGTGAATTATGACACCAACGTGTGAGTACACATTAGATATTTTATGATGTGCGTGTATTTGGTTCTTTCATATTGAGCCACTGGAATTATGTGATGCTTTAAATATTGTATGACACAACAGATAATTCATAGTGCAACTTCAAACCTAGAGTCTAGACCAGTTCAGCTCCTTTAAAACTATTGCTATAACTATTAGTGTTTCTACTACAGTTGGAACTCCTCCACCATGAGGTAAAAGGCTCAAATCTTTTACAAGGAGTATTTATGGAATATAAATTATTTTTGAGAAATCACAGTTTCATTGAATGCATTACTCGCTAAAGGACGTTCATTCATTTGAAATGTCACAACCGGTGCATAATTCTGTTGCAGATGCATTGGATTGCATGGCGTTGATACTGGTGCAGATGCATAAAGATGCAGGAGTTGCATACTCTTGATTTATTTTACTTATGCATTCATAATGCATGCTTAAACTTAAGTGAATGTTGTTTTGCCACATTTTTACTAGTTTTTGTGATCCACGTTACAATGGAAAATGTATAACTGCGTCTTATCAATTTCACCTCAATCCATTTGAACCACAGGATCCTGGTGGAGAACTCTGCAAATTGTTTGCAGCAACAAAAATGCAATATGGTTTAAGTGTGATCCCCTTGTTTGGATACCCATTATCCACCATGGGACAGTTGCTTATCTTCACCAAACCCTTTGGACAATCTGGCAGCATTAACACAGTATTCAAGATAATTCCTCCTGTGATGGTTTTACCTTGGGGTTTCCTCCGCCCTCCTTGGCGGCGTAGAGCATCTGCAGGGCAGACTCGGCCAGGGTCTTAGTTTGGTCAAGGAAGGTCATCTGTTGTTGGTGGTCCCTCAGCTTGGATGCCACACCCACAGAGGCCATGATCAATGGTTCAAAGTAGCCAGCCAGTTGAGTCACCTGAGACACACAGGGTCAAAGTTTAGAAAGGAGTTTTCTAAGAAAGATTACAATATTTTGCTCTTCCCCTTGGCATATTTTCACAAGGACAGGTGAAGTCACAGCTGCCATCTGTTTTTGATTTGTGAATGAGTTCCAACGTATCTTTAGTTAACTGCTCATCATTTAATATATATTCATAATATGTTCTCTTTAAGTAACTGCATTACTTGAAGAAATATCTATAAACACTATTACCCATTTTTTAAAAGAAAAGTATTACTTTGCTACTCATTTAAGTATGTAACTTATAGTTACAGTACTTAATAACTCCCTGCAGTGTATACCTTGTGTCCTAGTTGAGCAGCTTCGCCCCTGGCAGCAGTGGAAATGGGGTCAATTAAATGACCAATTTCCTGCACGGTGGACGTCAGTTGCTCTTGTAGTGCCTGTGTGGCAAGAGAGACAGAGAAAAATCAGTCTTTGTGTTGCGCTTTTACAAAAGGCAGGAGTTAATTTTGATGAGTCAGCCAGGAACCACAAAAAGCACTAGACAGGGAGACATTTGCTACAAGCTACTTTAGCCTCTAGCAATTATGCTTAAATTACACATAATTCAACAAAACTGGTATACTGCCAGGTCCATTACCAATTTCAGCATAAACACAATAAATCGTTACATATGACAGTTCAAATTAGATAACACATCTAAGTATTATAGAATGTTTTTTAGAAGACATTAAATCATATACATATACCATTAAATGTGGTCTGATCTTCATCTAAGCCATACAATAGATACACACAATGTGATTTAACAAGTCTTTATTGATGAGATTTAGTAACTGGTGGAACCTCCTTTAGCAGCAATAACCTCAACTAAATGATTCCTGTAGTTGCTGATCAAACCTGACCTGAACGGTTAGTTGGTATTTTGGACCATTCCTCCTTACAGAACTGTTTCAGTTCATTGATATTTTTGGGATGTCTTGCATGAACGGCTTGCTTCAGGTCATGCCACAACATTTCAATAGGGTGAAGGTCAGGACTCTGACTTCGCCATTCCAAAATGTAAAATTTCCTGTTTAAGCCATTCTGTTGTAGATTTGCTTTTGTGTTTGGGGTCATTGTCATGCTGCATGACCCAACCTCTGTTAAGCTTCAGATCACGGACCGTTACCCTGTCCTCTTTTAACCGAGGAAGATTCCACTTCAACAGATCTTTTTTTTTGGGAGAGCAGACTCTGTTGGTAGCCAAACTTTGTGGGGTTTTTATATGACAGGACACCTCTAACCCACACCTGAATGTCATCTCCTTGATTGGATCTTCTGACTTAAATTACCCCCTTTCATAGAAGTCATTATCCTAGATGTTCACATACTTTTTCCAGCTTAGGCTGTCTGAACAATATGTTCAATAAAACATGTAAAAATACATTTTGTGAGTATTAGGCTTCACAAACCTTTTCTTATAACTGTACACCCGTATTATATAGCCAAATGGTTAACACAATGTCTACAGAATCTCTGATTTCTCTCTAATGAACTGTTTGTGACACAGAATAGCAGAGAAAGAGAAAGGGACCAAAACAAAACAAAAAAAAAAAACATACTGAGAAGGTTTCTGAATGTAAATCTGACTGGAATTGGAGGGAGGGGAGAGAGAGAGTGAGAGAGAGACAGACATAGAAAGGCAAATGGAAACATAGAAAGACAGAATGAGATAGTTGCCAGTGGATGAGATCAAGACCCTTTCTGATAGTTACTTACCTCCAGTGAGATGTCGTCCCTGCTGGGTAAGTTCTGGCTGACTGCTGCCAGAGAGGCCTGCTCAATGTCCCGGATACATTTGTTGATGTTATCAATTGATGAGTCGCACTCCCGCTGGCCTGGGGCCTTGTCTCTGAGAATGAAAAGGGAACAGGAGAAAAAGAGCGAGAGAAAAGAGGGAAATTGGGGGAGACAAAGACGAGAGTGACGGGGGGGGAGAGAGAGGGGCGGAGGGGATGTGGATAGAGAGAAAAACAAGAAAAAAGAGACGTTAGAAGAGACAGGAAGAGAGTGAAGAGGTGAGAATGTCAACATATTGAACATTTGTTGTAAACACAGGCAGGTTCCAGGATATCCTTTTATTCCCCCTAACATCATTTCTGCTGAATCATTCCTCTCATTACCGCTCATGTCTGTTGAAACATCTGTTGAAATAGGGCCTATGGGGTCGCTTCACTGCATAGAGAGATCAAGCTGAGATGCCAAATTAGGTTTGAAGCCTCCAAGTGGTTTGGGGGACAGGCCATAGGGACGGAGTCAGTTAGTTAGACATCCATTTCCATGCATGGCGACACACTGTTACAAAATAAAACCTCTACTTCATATGTAATGAGACTAACTAAATGTTGAGGTTGGCAGGTTCAGGAGTCCGTTCCTATGTGTCTTGTTTGGCGTTGCAGCGTATCATTGAATACCATTAAATGTGTGGGTCTAAATTCCAGTCCTCGATTGATAGTCCAGAAGAGGAGTCCGATAAGGGAGGCAGAACTAAAGAGGTGTGAAGATGGCTGTGTGTGAATGCTAATGTGCAGATGTTCTGGGCCCAGTGAGAAGCTTAACATTCAATGAGCATCCGTTTTGTTATGACCAAGGTCAGGTACAGAGGTGTGAGAGAGGAGATTAAAAGTTAACAATGACTGTAGTTGTGGTTGTAAGCACTAATGTTTCTCGTACCATAGGAAAGGCCGAGTAGGCCATCCTACCTCAAGAACTTTGCACTATAACACACCATTGAGACAAATGCAATGTTTTCCCTGCAAATCCCAGCAAACATTTTGACGCTAAAAATAGACATTGATAGGACGACCTGCACTAACGCTGAAATCACATCTAAATATAGTTCCTAATTTAAAGTTGAAACGACATCTGTAGCTGCTACCTGCGTTGTTTATGAAATCAGTTCAAAGCTGTTTTAATATGATTTTTACCATGAAATAATTTAATATTGTGAAAAATGTGCGCTTGTTTACGTTGTGATGCTTCCTGTATGTCGCCATCCGTCAAATGCCTCCTGGGATCAATCGTCTCTTTCTGTGCACTATCAAACCTCATCACAATGTACCTGTACAACGCTTGAGAATTTTCTTTTTTGCAAATCATGCCTTCTTTATTGAGCAGTATCTAATAAAAGGAAATAAAAGTTGTATTGTTGTAAAAATATCTAACATACAACAAGACAAATGATGTTGTGTTTATTGTCGGAGTAGAGAAAAAGTTAACACAAGTACAATGTGAATTTTAGTGTTAATGGGGGCCCCCCTCCTATATGGCGTCGGCCTTCCTGTTTTTCCTGGTTGCATCCTAGTCATGCGCCATGGAACTGTATTCAATCTGTACTTAAATATGAACAAATGATCACTCACTAACCGGATAGCTGTGATGAGACTCTTGATGGAGTCAGAGACGGTGCGAGAGTGACCAGCCAGGACAGACCAGGTGGGCGGGTCTTTAGGGTTGATAACCAATGAGCGTGCAGTCCTCAACAGGTGGGTGGAGCTATCTAGCATGGAGCGTGCTGATTGGAGGATGGGCTCCTGAGCTGCAGAGCCCTATAGAAAAACAAATTTAAGACAAGCAACTTCAGCCAGACTGTAGAAATATATGAACTATTTACAATACTCTGATGCATATAAAATGCTGCCATTTACCTTACACGTTTGTACACAGCCATACCTCATTGCTGATCTGGGCAGGGACGCTGGCAAACTCTGGGTTGGAGGCAAACGCTGTCAGATTTTCCACAGCCTCGATTAGCGGAGTCGTGGAAACTCGACACTTGTTCCTGTTCTCTTCTGAGAAATCACCATCTAAAGCCTAGTGATAGAGAGAAAGAGAGAGAACACAGAAATGCATGGATTGAACTTACACTGGATTCTGAAGTGCTGGTCCTACGTCAGCTTATTCATTTATTTAATTAGTGTCAGGAATTGAAGCAATCAGTGGCATAGGTTTAGTGGCAATATTTTGGGAGCACAAAGTCAGAAATGGTCAAGAATTCATTCAACTAGGGATTGATCAAAAATATTATTTTACTCAACCAACTTGCGTAGTGATTATGAAATATTTTTGTGAACAAATGTACACAGATTTTATTTTGGTGTCAAGGCTCTGCTGCATCGGCCTCTGTGCAACGTAATTAAGAGCATCAATAGCATTCCCCCCTAGGGGGGCTATGAAACACAGCTCACTGGTGGATGTTGGGTGGTGGTGGGGTGTGAGATTCATGTGCAGCAGTAGCAGCAGCAGACTTTGACAGCTTACAGTAAATAGACTGCCCAATTTGCAATGGCAACACGTGAGCTCAGCTGACATGTCAGCTGTTGCGGTCCTCGAGTATGTCTGCCTGAAATAGCTTTGCAGGCTCCGCTCCATACAACAACAATCTCATAAAAGTTGCTCTTGGCATATCACTACTGTCAATACCTAAATCTAAGCCTATAACGAGGTATGTTGATTAGTGGACAGAGCAAACCTTTGGGCAGATTAGTGAAGCAGTCGTACCTTTATGGTTTTGACCAAGTTGGCGGTGCTGTTGGCCACCTCCTTGGCAGACTGGACAAAGTGCCTCTTGGCTACTGGGTTGGCCGCCTTGGAGGAAGCCAGACGGCAGGCATTGCACAGTGCCGAAGTGTGCTTGGCAACAATGGTGGCAGCTGAGAGGACCTACAGCATTATAAAGAGCAAAATAATGTTAAATTCATCACTTATTTAAGTTGTAGCTTAAACACAAGGGTAGGCCCATGGGCTCTTACAAGCTGGCTTCAGTTCAATATACAAAATGTCCACAGCTGTGTCTATAGTGTCAGCATTAACCAGGGAGTCAGGGACATTTTTATAAAGGCCTACAATAATAGAAAATGTATTGTGAGCAATGAAATGGCAGGCCATATAAAAATGCTCAAGGTATAACACTTCCATGCAATCATGCTGTGATACATCTCTGCAGAAAAGCTAAACCTGATTATGTTGAACTGTGCCAACTGCTAACCCCCACTGTAATTTACATTTTAACTGGCAACAACAGCTCTGATTCGATAAGGGATACGACTGGTCCATGTACCTGGGAGGGGCTACTGTCTGGATCTACAAGGTTCTGGCAGGCCATCTGGATTGCCTGATTGGCTTTGGCAAACTGGATGGGATCCACCAACCCCTGATGCCCCGCCTGACTGTTGGGATCAGACACACCCACCAGGTAGGAGGCCTGTGGATCATACAGATAGTTTATGAACAAGGAAAGTACCGTTGACGTCACCTTTCACTGGCGTTTCACAGGTAATATGAACTATTTAATAACTCCTGTAGTGCAAACGCTGGTTCATCCATGCTATACCTGTCCTGCTGCCTCAGTGAGGCCACACAGGGCTTTTGAGGCTGCTCCCACACACTCTCCGAACGGTGTCACACCTCCCGTCTTACAGTTCTGAGAAATACCTGCCATGGACTCTCCCAGGACCTAGACAGAGCGACAACAGCAGAAGAAACAAAGCAGAAAGGGAGGAATTAGAACCTCCTCCTTGGTCAGGTCACCTTGGTGCACTCACACGTGCACACAGGCCATACATGCACCTACAACTCTCTCTGGCCGTGTGTGTGTGTGTGTGTGTGTGTGCAAAAAGTGTTTTGATCACTGGGCTGTTTGATGGTGAGGCCTACCTTGGAGTTTTCCATCACACTCTCGATGCAGTCAAAGTAGGAGAGGTCACTGACTGGCTCATTGGGGTTGTCCAGCATTCCTCTGACAGCCTGGGAGACAAGCAGTACAGCTCTTAGATCAGTATTTCTCTATTCATTGGTTTTGACAAAAAGGGTTATTTCTGGTCGTCATTATAGGAAGTAATATTGTACATTCATAAGCCTGGGTCCTAAGAATAAGTTATACCTCTAACTCTCTCAGGGCGTTGTCACACTCCTTCTGGCCAGGAGCCTGCTGGGTACACAGCGTGATCAGCTGGTTGATGCTGTCAGTCACCGCTCTGAAACAAAAAAAAAAACATCCCGACAGGAGTGTGTAAATGTGTATATTAATAAATAAGTGTTTGTGCACATGTAGGCTTGTGTCTGTGTGTGAGTATGCCGATGTTTAGTGTGTAAAAGAGTGAGCAAGTGTGCGTATTAACGTGCACATTTGTATGCAAGTGTCTGTATGTGTGTGCATGTGTGCACCTGACAATGACAAGTTTATCAGTAACCAGTGGCTATGATGAGATTGGTCAGGTCTAAGGTTTCCTGCTAAGATGGTGCTTAACGCATTGTAAGGGTTTTGGAGATATGAAATCAAAATATGATATGGGAACATTCAAGTTTGTAACCTGTTTTTCATCTGTTGTTTGTATGGAATAATTTTGCAGTGTGTTGAAAATTGAACAGTTTTCCACTCATAAGTCGTTGTCGGGGTAGCTGCCAGCCTTACTGATGAAATAGTCCTGGGACCCATGACCTGCTTAGGATCTATTCCATCAGGAAATCAGTTAGGAGAGTTCTGTCACACTGCATCACGCTGGCTGAATCAATGCTTTTCAGGCTAAACAATTACAATATCTGATTTCTCTGAGCAGGAAAGGAAACACTTCCCAACCAAATACTGCTATGCTACGCAATCATAAACTACCGCTAAACTAATTCATTTTCGTCAACAGCAAATAGGGAGCATTTTAAAGAACATATTAGACCCACTTAAAAGAAACAATGAAGAGCAGCACTGTATTCTTACTGTTTAAGCAGCTTAGTAGGTAAACTAGTTCAGAGATGACTTCAAGCTCTACCAGCTACATATATGATAAACACTGACTGGCATCTTCTCTACAGTGTCTTCCCCACTTTTAGTGCTTGCCTCCCATCCTGCACCCACCTTCCCCAGCTGATACCAGAGGGGGCCCCCCCAAGACAAATGGCAGCTATTCACTGATGGAAAATGGGATTAACTGGCTTCTCCTTAAAATGATTTACATGTGCCTTTCCCTTGTGGGCACCTCTCAACCATACACAACAGTACACACAATTTTACAGCCAGCCAGAGAAAGATAGGAGAAAATGTGATTAGCTTGTAAATGTTTTCTGTGATTGAAGACCCTTTCTGTCAAATACAGCCTAAATCATCGGAGTGATTACTAATGCTGAGTCTAGCATGCAAGACCTTCAAATTCAGTGTTTTCATTTGATCAATTAGTTTGGTATTTGCCGTCAAAGTTATTAAATATTGTCTTTCATTCAATGCTAAAGGAGCTTAGCTAGAAAGTCAACTGACTAGCTATCCATCCCTCATCAAACAAACCTGAAGTGGAGCAATTATTCTCATCTCTCTCATCAAATAGTTACATCAAGCACATCTGTTATGTTCACATAGTGTGAACTGCAAGAGTGAACACTATGTGCTTTTCAACAGAATGCGTATTGCACTTCCTAGCAGCGAGCTGCATAGTTCTGACAACTGCAGTACCTGCATTTGCTTTAGGTAACTTATTAAAAAATGCATGACTTCCAGTCATTGGCGCTGACCATGAATGCCTTTTGAATTTGAATCAATTTCAAATCTATAAATTCAATATAAATAAATTCAATCTATTTGAATTTATTTCAATGAAAATTGTGTGTGACCCCTTACCCTTCAAAGGGAACTAACCCTGTAATACCTGCATATCTCCAGTTAAATAGAATCTTCACAGATGTGCAGGGGACTTTGAGTGAAGGTTCAAATACTTTCACTAGAGTTTAAGTTTATATGTTGATCTTTCCTCAACCCAAAAAAGTATTTTATTTGTGTGATGGGTGGCAGGCACATATGTGTCTAGGATTGTGTAATCGGACACAGCAACCAGCAATCGCAGAGGGAACCCCTTCATTGTTCTCTCTTGCATCTAAGCCTCAAATCAACAAAATGCTGCTCAGCACAAGTGTATGAGGAGTTTTTGAAAGTATGCATTTTTAACTGTTCATATGTCCTGGCTGAAGCTCAGTGGAATTGTAAACAATATTACACTGATCTGTCCCCTATCAGCAGTGAGAGGACTGATTTCACTTATTTGGTGTATGATCTGGCATAACACTAACAGCGCCAAGATAGGGGACTCCATTCTTCCTGGGGTCTCCCATATTTAAAGCGTACACAGTCATGCTGCTGTTAGACACTTTGGAAGCATTAACCAAAGAACACATGTTGTATGTGTGGCTTGATGTGGTACCTTGCAGCAGCTGCGAGCAGGTTCTTGGCGTTGGCTGCTCCAGGGTCTACAGACAGGGACTTAGCAGCCAGCAGCAGTTTGCTGGAAGCCATGGAGATGTTCTTCAGGTTACCAATTACTTGGATCTGGTCATCCTTTTTCTGAAAAGACATAACACAAAAAACTAATTAAATGTAGCTAACTCATGGAGCAGTAGTTTCCAGCCTGTGGTCTGGTCCAGCCCTGGGTTGTGGGGCCACATTTCAAATAGTGAAGTACAACATTTTATCTGGGTTAAAAGGCACCAAGGAAAAATGGTAGGGAGCCACTGTTTTAGAGTGGATCTTGTGTGTTCTGACCAAAATCACAGCGCTACTCTGCCTGCAAGCAGTCCTGAGCAGCACTGTGTGTTGGAAGCTTTCTGTATAAAGTATGAGTGTGTATCTTCATGTTCAACATTCTGCTTTTACATCAAGACTATGCTGCCCATACGTTTTCTGTTAGATTAAATGTTTTGGCTGTGGTTTACATTCACCAAAACATTTTTTTAAGCACTGTCAGCCACACAATATAAGAACTGACAGTGATTCAAGATAAAGAACAAAGTATTGCATGCCTATTGTAAACATAGATACATTGACAAAACTGGGATTGCAGGCACCATTGAGTGTAAAAACACTTGTTTTATGAGGTGAGGAGAGAGGGCCCAGGGATTCAAGGACAGACATGAGTGTCATCCTTCACAATGGGAACAAAACATGCCGTTCTTTGAGAAACCTAACTAGACCAAAATAGTTTAGCTACTAAGCCAAATAATGACAGACGTGGGGAGAACACAACAGTCTGGCATAACAGCAATCTAAATTTTCACAATATAACATTAACTACTTTCCACGTATCCGGTTAAAGTCCACATTTCTGGTTAAAAAAAAAAAAAAACAATTTTCTCATTTTTCACAGCTCAGATGTATGGTTCCCCAGTAAAATGTTAGTGGTCAAACTGTGGCAGTCACCAGGGACTCTGTGATCTGTGTCATGCCATACTCATTTCCTCTCAGAGACCATCATCAATTCAGACTGATAAGCAACTCGACTGTGAAACAAAGACCTTTAAGTCTCATCACATTTAGGCTGAAATTCCCTTCTCTGAGCCAAGAGACAACATGAGAGCAGCACTGTGTATTCTGTAATGACAGACTAACACTTTCAGGGCTCCTGGACTTAGGAAAAAACCTGCCTGAGGAGCTTAGGCTGGCTTAATCAGCAACATCTACACATCCCTTCTTAAAAGTCACTTTTATAGACTCGCTTCTACATAATGGTCTTATTAATCTTCTTTGACCTTCCTTTTACTATTTACTTTTATGTTGTTGTCTTTTGTTTATATGTCTCACCTTGCTTTTATTGATTTTGCTGTCAAATTTAACTGTTCTTGTATGTTTCATTCATTTATAAAGAGCTGTGTTGCTATGTTTTTAAAAATGCTATATATTCTTGTTCTTATTTCAACTGAATAAAAAAAAAAGAGTAGGTCAGGTTATATCTATTGGAGCTAATTGAGAGACCTAGACTTGCGATACAGATATACAACAGGACATACTGGAGTGTGCCCGGCCATCTCAATGCCAGCGTCCAGGAACTCATCGAAGTCTTGGCTGAACTTCCCAGAAGCCACAGCTAGTTGGCTGCTGGAGCCCCTGGAGGCGTGGACCACCTCCCCTGCTGACTGGTTCAGATCTGCTGCCGTTTGGTTTAACTCACTCTGGGCTTCCTGGAACGACTTGGAGGATGGAGGGATCTGGAAGGAGAACACAGACAGAGGCTGAACCATGACAGATGACATATTTTAAACGTTAGTTGAAAATTAAAGTGGTTCTGTAATAGTTGAATATTATACAGCAATACAAATTCATTGTGGATAAGCATTCAAAGGTTTAAAGTAAAATTGAAAAAAAAAATTGGTTTACCATTAATTGAGTCCTTGACACATAATATAGAAAAGCAAGCATCTTCTAAAAAGCTGACATCAAATGTGATGAGGTGGATGGAAGTTTGGATGAATTAAAACTGAGCTCAAGTATTGGCACTACAATCTAGAAATCTACACCAATGTAGACAAGCATCCAGTGGTTTGTGGCCGTTAACAAACAAACAAATTTGACAAACCTTAAACTAGTTCTGGATAATCATCACACATCCAGAATTTTCTAAAAAGCTGATGACCATGCCACAAATAAGAGGATTGAGTTGAAATGTAGATGCCACAATCCAACAACAGCAGCAGTTGGCGCTTTAAAGTGGAAATGGTGAGCAAATGCTGAGACTTGTTGAAAAAAAAAAATTGTTCTTTGATTAATGCGCAGGGTGTCATTAAAAAAAAAAATAGATAAATAAAGCATGCAGTATTCAAGATGAGCTCCAGGTGTTCTGAGTCATATCCTGTTGAAGTCATTTAAGAGTGACTAAACCACAGAACTACTTGTATCTTGTATCATACAATAATGCTTGAAAGTCCAAAAGGCCTTGAATTTTATCTAGCCATTGATTTGTGGCTTTTTACTTGTATGTGTAATTATTTTTTATTTATCCCTCAATGATATTTCAGCTATTTCAGTGAATTGAAAGAAAAACAGAATGTTATACCAGATCACAGTATAGAATCATAGTATTTAGTGTAACAGTTGTAATATACCTATATTGTGACCTAAGTATCATAATAACATTATATTGGGAGTCTGTCGGTGATTCACACCCCCTACTCACAGTTTCAATCAGCAGCTTCTTGCTGGCCTCCCCGATGCTCTTGAGAGCCATGTCCACGTCCTTCTGGCCAGGCAGACAGTTGACGCAGTTATTCAGGGAGTGGGACACGGCCTTGGCCACCTGGAACACAGAGTAGGTAGGTGAGAGCCTCTATAGGATGTATGTGAACTCAAGTAAGTGTGTGTGAACTATACAACCAACCAACATGTTCCTACAGTGCCAGGTTTGAGCTAGAAATCTGAAATCAGAACGGTACTGAGCCAGGCAGCAGTGGAGGGTAATTGATGTCAACAATTTGCACTTCTGTTTCTTACAGATGCCAACTAATATGTTTGTGCATCCCTTTGGGCGCGCAACAAAATATCAACTCTGGCTGTCACATTACCAACTGCCACAACAGAAGCACATGATAACATGAAAAGGACCAGAGTGAAGCATTTCCTTGAGATGGATGCAAGAGCCAATAATTAACAAGAGAAGCATAAGCTTATTTAATGAACTCTATTCTGAGATGAGAAATTAGGAAAGTATTATATTTGCTTCTCATTTTCAAGATGACAAACTTTTTTTTCTGATCCCCTTATTAATTTCTCCACATTGCCATCGAGAAACACATAATTTATTTAATATGTGGAGAGAATATGAGGACAAGGCATAAATAAATGATGTATTGGGCTGAAAATCTGCCACGCAGTTTGTTATGAGAATTCCTTGGTGTTCAGTTTCATGTCTTACTAAACAGATTGAGACTAAAAATAATAAGTGAATAAAAAATGAAACAAAATCGAGAGAGCAGTACCCCATGCTGTCCTAACCCGCCTCACCTGTGCCAGCCTCTGCTGGCTTTCGGCGTCTCCGGGGGAAATCAATGCCTGCATGGCCTCATGGATGAGAAGGGCTGAGCCTTCCATGACGTCACGAGCAGAGTCCAGCATGGCAGCGGCAGCCTTGGGGTCTGTGGTGGAAGCAGCAACACCCCGGGCTGCCTGGGCCAGTGTTTTCAGGGCCTGGGCTGTCTCCCTGGCCGCTATGCCTACACACAGGATCAGGAGAAAGCAAGTGTTAATGGGGATGTCACAGCAAAAGTATTGCATAGATACATTTACACAGCCACGGTAATTCATGATGGGAACACTGGCATCTAATTGTATGGTATGTTGGGTTAATGTATACAAAGTAATTCCTCTGTTTTGGCAAATGTGTGTTGCATCCAAGAGGATCTACGAAATGTGATTTGGTCTAAGAGGCTGTTTGCCTCGCAGGCAGTAACAAACAATGAGAGTCCCTGAAGAAAGGTGACATTTCACTTTTAACACATCAGTTGGATGGGATGAAACAAATTGAATCAAGCCATATTAGATGCTGTTGACAAGATTACTAAAGGGAAGTAACAAGTTCCAGCTGATAGCAACATTTCTCCTCAGTTGCTATGGAGAGCCTTGTGCTGAATTCAACCAAGGACATTAAAAGGCAATACAAAAAAATCTCCCCAAAATACATTTTTGCCACCAAAGAGACCTAAAAGATATATTTTTTTAAACCATACTATATTCTTATTGTATTAGACAAATCAATCTATTTGAGGAACACTATGGGAGACTGGGGGCCAGCTGGACAAAATATCAAATAAATACCTAGGAAGCACTCACTTTATCTCAACTTTTGAGGCTGTGATGTGAAGTTGTGATGTAATTATATGTGAAGGTAATTCAATCACACCTCAAGTAGGTCAAATATTTTAAAACCATTATTCAAACATTTTTGGTGAATATAGCAGCAACCTGTGTAGTGTTCATTTCCCTGTGCAGCACAGGTTAGCAGCTGAGCCATAGAGGATCCCACTGACTTAGAGGTGCTGCCCAGGTCCTGAGCACATTTCTCCAACTATGGCAGAGGGAAAAGGGAATAAAATACAGACCATCAGCTTCACACATAAGGGTAAAACAAACAAAATGAAGGGTTCTACTTTGGGTGGCAGTAGCAGATGTCAAAGAGCTTGATTAATTGGCTGCTATTTTCTACGCAGGGTTTGGGACCGCTGTATGGGTCTGACGTAACCCTTACCGATTCTCCAGGTAGTGGTTTCAGTTGTCCATTAACAGCAGCTGACTTGGCATCTTGTAGCTCACTTCTCAGGGTCTGGATTGCAGTGAGCGCAGAGTCAATCTCCATGGGGCCGCAGGCTTCATGAGCCTACAGAGCACAGCAGACAATTAAATTCTCAAGGATTATGTACCTGCATTTCTCAATTGTACAAATATTCCTCAATAGTGCCAACAGGACTCAATATTGACAGTTAGTGTAGATCATCGATGTCAAACATTTGGCCCGCAGCCAATCAGTGTGCCTGGTATGTGTCAGTGCACAGGAAATATAATGTTCAATGCCACTATCAGACACATCATGAAAAAAAACACAACAACTTGCTTGCAGGGACAAATGCAAGAAGAGAAGATGAATTGATTGTTGGCAGGGTTGAGGAGCAGTCGTTTACTCATAGTGATGCAGCAACATATTCGCTAATGAAATTGCATGTGCATCAAAGGGGAGCTGAATGGGAGTTTAACACTTGCTGAAGGCAGCAGAGCTTGCGTGCCCTGAAAAGCATCAGGCCGTTTGGATGCCAATTGATGAGAGCACAGAAATTATATTATTGCTCAACTGGCCACATTTATTTGTGGTGTTTGTGTGATTTGGACCGTCACCGAGGAGTTTGTGGAGTTGGTGCCGATGACAGACACCACAACAGCGTATGACATTTTCACCTGCCTTGTTTGAGTGCTGGACAGACTCGGGATGGACTGGACCCGTGCTGTCAGCCTGCCGACTGCTGGTGCACCATCAATGATTGAAATTGGCAACACCAGCCTTTTTTCCAAAGAGGACGTTCAGGTAGAAATCATTAAGAATAGAGGATGCCATGAATGAGCTATAGGGCTTAATCACCGCCAGTTTGACAGCCTGCTGCATGACAAAAATATTACTCATGGCCTACCCTACCACACTGAAGTTAGGTGGTCATGGAGCCGTACGAAAATGTTTCTTTGCATTATGTGAGGAAATTGGACAATTCACGGGGCAACAAGGGAAGGCAGTGTTAAAGCATCCAAAATGGATAAAGGACCTTGCATTTTTGTCGGATATTGCAGAGTACTTGAAAAATCTGAATACCATGACTGGCAACCTTGTCGCTACCAAACTCGTCACACAACATTACAACAGCATCTGTGCCTTCCAGTTGAAGCTGACTTGGTGGGAAGCGCAGCTGTCAAATGGTGATCCTGCACATTTCCCCCATCAGAGCGATGTGTGGGCCACTCCAAGAGATACAGACATGAAACGGTCCAAAGACAGGATTATGAGACTACCGAGTGAGTTTCAAGAGCGATTCCAGGTCTTCAGTGAACTTGAGAGGGAATTTACAATTTTTCGCTCACTGTTCACAGTCAAAGCTTCTGATGTGCCAGTGTACCTACAATTGAAGTTGACTGCCTTGCAGTGCGATTAGGAGTTGAAGCACAAATTTGCCTCTGTGGGTTTGAACACATTTTATCAGTATTTCTTACCCAGGTATCCCACATTGACAGCCCTGCATGCAAAGAATATAGTGCATATTTGGGACTACTTATATTTGTCAGCATGTGTTTTCTGTTATGAACATAACAAAACAAAACTCAGCACTCCAGGCTCACACACAAACACATGATGTAATAATAAAGTGTCAACTGCTCAAAAATCACCCAATATTAATGCACTGGTAAAAGCCAAGAGGTGCCAGGTTTCAGGAACAGCAAGTTGAGAGTGTGAAAGTGAGAGTATGAGAGTTGTTTTTTTTCCATAGCATCACAAAATGAAAAATCATTTTGTCACTGTCAGTAGACTGTAATAATCACTGCTGTAAATTTGGCCACTGTGATTATTTGCTTACAATAGGCCTAATTCAAAATGCACTATTTTCTGTAGAGGAAAAAGCGAGACATGACACTGCACGCCAGACATTTTAGGAGATTCATATATAATTAATAGGTTGATTGTTTCATTATGGACTGATTCAATGTGTGTTTTACAACACTGAATAGTTTAGAGGTGGAGGTGTTGTCATTTATTTTAGTCTATAGTTATAAGGTTTGTCTTGTGCGAGTAGGAAATGGGTCAAATGTGCCTCCCGACATAAAAAGAGTTTGACATTGCTAGTGTAGGTGGTCCAGAGAGGTTTGTGCATGCATGTATGTGTGTGTGTTTGTGTATATGTGCAAGGGAGTGAGTGTGTCAGTGACTTTCTGGATGCACTGCCATGTGAGCGCCTGTGTGCATCTGTGCTATACCTTCTGTGCAGAGGTCCTGAGCTCAGCCAGGCAGGTGGCCAGGTTCTTGGCACACTGACCCAGCTGCATGGCTGCTGCCTGGTCCGTCACCGTGGGAACAGATGACTTAGCCGATGTGACCATCTTACTGCCAGGCTGCAGAGTGGGAAAGAAAGATTTATGATGAAATTCAGCCTAGGAGCGGCCTATTAACATGGGTTAAACTGTGTTGTGGATGTCTCGAGGCACCAATGTTTACGGGAGGAAACCCACGCACTGCAGCAGCTTTAGGGTGCCACTGACACGCTAATCACATGAGTCCAGCTGGTCCAGGGATCACTGGTCTCTTCATAAACAGAGTCATCTAATGTCTTTCAAGGATCCATGGATTCTTTAACTAGATGCTTGGATCAAAAATGAGGTTACAGACCTATTTATGATGGGTCCCCACATGGGAGAAACACTATTTCTTCAGCCTGGTTTCCAGTGCAAGACTGAAGTTACTCAATTTGGGTGCCAGGACAAAAACTTTTCTCTACAACAGGAGAAAAGTGGAGGGGCCATAGTGTGTGTGTTTGTGTATTGTACCTGTAGGAAATTCTGGCTGGCGATGATGAGGGTCAGCTGTGCACTGAGATCCTCTGGCTGAGCCTGACTGCCACGCACCCCCTGGACCAGCTGTGGGATGTGGTCTGCCACTGCCTACACACACACACACAAACACACACACAAACACCAGAGGAAGCCATCAGGTAAATGAAGGCTTCTGTATAAAATCATACTACACTACACATGATCAAGTTAGCAATTTGGATGAAAAAATATAGTGTGAGGAAAACTAGGAACATAAATAGAAATGGGAGTGCTAAATAAATCATGAAAAGTAAATTGCACCCATACTATCAGTGGTCTGCCTCACCTTACAGCTCTGCACCAGTTGCTGGTGGGCAGCAGTGTTCTTGTTGGAGGCGGCAGCATTTTGAGAGGCGGCGATGGTCTGCGTGGCTGCAGCCGCAGCTTGCTTGGCAGCATTCTGAGATAACACATATAATATAGACATGCATTGAATCCCACCAATCTAAACCCACACCCACACACCCCAAACATTATCCTTGTGGCTCTCTCTCTGTTGCTGCATGAATCTCTGACTGTCTCCATTTAAAGCCAGTTAAAGCCAAATTTCTCCAATTCCAAACCATAGGATGGAGAACTAAGAAGGTCTCTGGGAATGTAAGCCACATGGATGTTTCATTCAACATAATATACATTATATTAGAAATTTATGTGAGTGGAAACAGAGCAAAAAAAAAAAAAAAAAAAATAAAAAAAAAAAACTGTCCTTAGATGTCCTTAAATAAGCAAATAACAATAATAACATCAATAAAAATAATATTAACACCACTACTACGACGAATAAATAAAACAAATATAGCACAACGGATTATAACAGGACAAGTGACAGTTTGTAGCCTGTCATAATAAAAGTTACACCCCAATCATAAATTTTGGGAAAAGGGAGTCAAATAACCTTTCAATACCTGTTGGAGTTGTATTTGTCTGACCCATTTGAACCAGTCCAGCCCTCTGAGGGAGTGATGACTTTCTTTCTAAAACTCTCATGAAAGATAAACCAAGCAATCCTCATATTTTCTAAATATTTCCATGTATTTGATTCTTAATTTTAGCTTGCCTCATCCTTCAAAGTTTGAAAAAGCAGATAAGGCCGACAAGCCTTTCAGGATTCTGGATCCAGGCAGAAAGAAGCTAGCATCACTGACCTCCAGCCGGTTTATCAGTTTCTTCTTAATGGCATTCTGAGCAGCAGCGTTGGTGGCGACGCGCAGCCCCTCAGCAGCCTCCCTCAGCCTCTGCTGCTGGTCCTCATTCTCTGGGTACGCCGCCGCGCCCTGAACAAGAAAAACACAGACACATAGATCAGTATACACAGGTCAGAGAACATACACAGATCAGAATATATAAACACACACACAAGCAATGTTTGATGGAAATTACTTTCCATGACTTTCCATAACTAACTTGGAGTGCCTCCATGACCTAAACATTTTATTCTTTCCTGGTTTGTTGAAGTTGTTTTAAAGGGGTAAACAGTCTTCCACCACAGCTGGGCTCGCTGTGGAGAAAAACAGCTAAAAACCACCATCTAATGCAAGGAATGTGTCGAATACATTCTGGTATATTCCTATTAAGTGACAAATTTGTAAAATTCCTTGCCATTTCCTGATGTCCATATTCAGATTCCGTGACATTCCCTGTCTGGAATGCATCTCTCTTTTTGATTGTAACTAATATTAGTGAAATTTAAATCGGAATTTGTTACAGTACTTATTTCTTGGAAAAACTCACGACATTTCTGAAACATGTTCATGAGTAAATGAGTAACATGTTAGCACCCACCGCAGCAAAACAGCACACAAACAGATGAGAACACACACCTGATGAGATGAGCAGCAGTACGTAACCATACACACACAATCTGAGAACACACATACCCGACTGGTGTACACAGTTCTATGATGAAGCAAAGCAGACAATCGCAAAACCTCAAAACAATCTCTGCCTCTCAAACTCCATCTGCACCTCCTCTCCATTCTAGTCATCAGTGTCTTATTAATGACTAAACGTCCAGAGATGCTCTACATTCACGCAGACATGCAGCTCTCTTTATAAGGAAGGCGAGAGAGAGAGGGATGGGAGGGCAGAGGTGGAGTGCAATTAAAAAGGCATGGGCATCACCACACTAAAAGCACAGACAATTTCTGATCGATTCATCTTTCCTCGATCTGACAATTGTTTTAAACTCATTTAGAGTCACTAATATCATCGAGAGCCTCCATGTTGCCCATTGTTGTTGTGAGCAGCTATGGAGAGAAAGGCTAAGCCCGCTGCCATTTGGTTAATGAGCTGGGTAGTTTCACCTGCAGCTGCACAGAGGGGTGCGTGTGTATTTGTATTTCATATTAAACTAAAAATGCACTTCATTGGAGTAATGTTTATGTTAACCCCACCCCAAAGTGCGTATTTTACTGCGTACTGGTGAGAGAGAGGAGGGTCAGAGGAAGAACTACCAGCAAACAAATTCTGACAGAATTAATAATTATCTATTACAACGTGCACAAACACATAGCCGATACATACAGTGGTCAAGCGTATTGTCTTTAAATTGAACTAAGTAAATCTCAGTCCGCTTCTCAGCTCACTAAGTTACCCAGGCAACGGCTGGCCAAGCTCTCAGCCACCATTGACACCAATAGAGATCTCGCTGTGACGGTGATTAATCTGGCATCAAACACTTTAACCAGCTGGAAGAAAGGGCCTCGTTTAACTTAAGAGCTATTAATATTGGTCTGTGATTCAGTTGATAGATGATGAAATAAATGTAGACAGAGATGTAATGAGATAAATAGACGGGATAGAGGAGGGTAGAGTGAATAACAAGCTAAACCCTTCTTTCAGAAAGGGCTAGAAAGGAGGGATTTCATATCATCTTCCTCCCAATCATGGTACTCAAAGCTTGAGCTCCAAGACTAACTGGCTAGTAAATCATTTCAATCCAAAAACTGGCAGTAAGCTAATCAGGAGCCAAATGCTATGAAAAACTATGGCTCCAGTGAGAATCAAACCAACCTCCTCATAAAGACTCCAGGGGAATCTGGGAAATACTGATTTGGTGAAACTATTCCATGATTTTGGACTGTCAATTGTTTTCCAACTCAAGGTTCTGTGTGTGTCCCAATTTTCACTTGAGAAAGTTTAAAAGGTCATCTTTCTTTCCAGTAAAAATCACCATGGTAACAAAACCAAGCAGAATCCCTTCCCATCTGCTATCCTTGGCCATGAGTAACTTGTCTTTGTTGCTAAGTTTGGCTTAGCGGAGCAACACAAATTCTTCATTTTGAACACTATACGACTAACATCTCATTCTTTCTTCATGTTTAGCCGACAGATAACATCTGGCTGGGTCAGAAAGGGTTAAAAACAGACCTTTTTTAGTGTAAACACTACCGGTCTCCCACTATTCTGTGTGTGTCGGCCCAGTCAGGGCCACCCAGAGGTCAGCAGGGGTCAGTCCTGATGATGTGAGTGCACAGCAGAAAGGAGCATGGGAAAAAGCTGGTCTGAGCACATCAATA
>OOFE01046824.1:0-11374 GCA_900323365.1 Monocentris japonica
TGTGTGTGTGTGTGTGTGTGTGTGTGTGTGTGTGTGCATGTATGTGTGTGTGTGTGTGTGTCTGTGTGTGTGCCACAGGCTGAATGTGAACAAAGGGAGCGTTCACTCCTAACAGCATCATTCCAGCACTGATAAACAAAGATCAGTGGGGGAAAAGGAGAGGAGAGGAGAGGAGAGGAGAGGAAATAGATGGATAGATGGATGCAAAGACAGGGAGATAGCCCCTTACAGCCAAACTGGTACTTAGCAGAGAGCCTTGATCAGAGCCTTTGACCAGAAAACAGGTCAAAGGTCAACAAAGTTAACATCATGATGGGCCAAAGAACACACAAACTACATGATTTGGATTTGGTTCAGTGGAGATCTAACAACTACATGGGCTGGATGGGAATCTGTGAGCCGCTCTGAGTGAATCTACCGAGTGAAGAGGGGAGAGAAAGAAAGAAAGAGGTGGATGGGAGGAGATGAGGGGGTGACGAGGCGAGAGATGGATGAGGGGAAGAAGGGCGGTGAGAACATTGGAAAAGAAGAAGTGGTGAAAGAGGAGAGGAGGAAAGGATGAAGGCCAGGGAAGATGGGGAGGGAGGAGGGGAGCGAGGGAGCAGAGAGGCTGTGTAAATGAGAAAAGGAGAGGGAGAGGGCGGGGGCGAGCGAGAGGAGGAGGTGGAGTCAGTGTAAATTATGAGAAAAACGGAGAGAGAGAGAGAGAGAGGGGGAGAGAGAGAGAGAGAGAGAGAGGAGTAGTCTTGTATTATTCGTCTTTTAGACATACTTGATCAGAGTTCTGTCTCAGCATGAAGCATGGCCTTTAAACTGCAGCCTAATTCACTCCCTGAGGACAGACACACACACACACACACACACAGGCACCAATGCATGCACACACACTCACAACTCCAGCTCAACTCTTGCATGCAGCGAGAGAACACAACCTCACACACATGCCTACGCTTCAAAAAGCCATTTCAGGCAATTACATAGGATGCATGAGAGAACAAAACAAACACATCTACCACACCCGCATCCCCAAACATGCACAGATTTCAATTACAGAAGTTGAGGAGTTTAATAAAAGAGTTTAATAAAAGTCTAGAAATAAATAGAACTGGAAATTCTGTGAATGGTTTGTGAATGTAGCATTAAAGAACTAATAAATAACTAGAGGGGGGGGTAAAAATGGGGCATTAGTCTCCTTGTGAAATACAGCTGGTGCACCGGCAAAGGTACTACCCTCCCATTCATTACTTGAAAATCTCCCCTTGGCTCCTCCTCCACTGTTAGTTATCATCAATCTGTGATGTCCAATACATTCCAGGAGTTATTTTGTGATAACTGTAATTCACTTTTTTGGTGTCCCCACTTTCCCTCAACCCGCCTCATCTACTTCTACTTCAGTTAGTGATTTCCTACATTCCCCAGAAACAGGCGTGAACTTGTTTTCGATCAAAGCTGGGCGTATGAGTGTATAACTGCAGGCGGCTAGTTTGGGAACACTGGGGCGTGTCTGTGATCATGGCCTCGGCCCCTTACTCTAAACACATGTCTTGTGGCTGCATTGCATTCTGGTCTATTGAGGCTACTGGCTGTGGAGAAATTGGTGTATCTTCTACAATGGATTTCTCACTGTACGATTGTTGAACGTCGGTGCAAAATGGTCTAGAAAGACCTTGCTCCTTGATTCTGAGGGACTGACACTAAAACCTGACATTTGCTGTTGATGTTTTAGATAGTTGAAAAATGTTCTGCTGTTAAACTACAATGCCGTTGCTCGAAGTATCTTGATGTGACATCATCAACGTTTGGCCAATGATCCACAGGAATAAGAAAAATACACCACCAAACAACAGAAAGTGTTTTAGGGTGGATTTGTCCTTGAAACATTGACTCTGTTGTGGATGACTCACTAAGTGCCTCAAATTGAAGCCCCCAGACAACAACTCATATTAGTCCACCTGGAAAAGCCCTTTTACTTGCAGTTGGACAGTCAATCCAAAATGATTGGGTAGTAAGTGATCTATCATGGGAAAGTACAGAACCTGCACTGTTTTTGACTGGAACTTACACTGCAGTCGAGGAAAGGAGGTCTGTAAATGTAAACCGACTTGTTCTGATGCTTCTGATGGATGAAATTCTCATTAATGAATTCAATTATCATCTTCGAGTCGGTAATCTTAGAATCTACATACAATTTTCCACTTCAAGCAAGCAGCCGACAATGAATCACCTTTTTTTCCCCAAACGTAATTGCAATCTTATTGCTGTTTGGGGGGTTTTCAGTAACTGTACCACATTACAGTTACCAGTATCTTGTATTTGGATTACTGCAATCCTGTTACATGCAATTTCTCAGTCCTCAACCCTGCTCTACTTCATCCTCTCTGCACAGCATCAAAGCATTCCAGATTCAACGCCTATTAACCCTCCCCCATCACTTCGTAGTGTGTGTGCATGTGCGCATGTGCACGTGCCTGCCTCTACTGTTTTGCCAAACAAACCTCAATGATATCTTCAGAGAAAGCTACATTTCTACCCAGTTTCTATGGCAATGACAGAATCAGCTGAGCTGTGTGGCTTACTGTTGTCGGAGAGCTGGTAAACCCTGTGAACGCTACGATGATACCACAGTGCATAGGTATGTTTTAAAGCAACAGTATTAACCAAGTCAGGATGAAAGATAATTGCTGTTTTTTTTCCCCATGCAATATTAAAGTTCAGCCTGAGACTGGTCCAGGCTGAAACTATCATCTATGGTTATTCTTCTGGTGTCATATTACAGGACAGAGTTACTTTAAATGATGATATCAATCTTTGTGGCAATGATGCGATATGATGATGTGAACATCTGCAGATTTCCAACACAGGCACTATTCAGCAGCTAACATGTTTTAATTAACCTGGTCTCAGAGTTATTTGAAGCTGATTCCAATTAGCTGCTGCTGAGGTGACAGCAGCCTTCCAGTGATCCACGCAGAAACGCAAAAAACCTACAGCATCACATTTCCCCCCTGACCCACTGCCCCAGCATGACAATCAAGTTATGAAGATAAAAGTCAGACATTTGGCGGTATTTCTGCCTTTTTTCAAACCCCTTCATATTTTGGGATGGGTTCAGCTCAGCGTTTGGTTCTGTTGGGCTCTCAGTTGTAATATCACATAATTAAATGTTGCTTCCTTTTACAGTCCAGTTCCACCAGACTTACTCTGTACGCTGTAAGGTCAGACCAGAGAATTAAGAGTTGCTTCCTCCTACGGTCCAGTTTCAGCTTACCAAATAAATTGGAATCTTTTATGTGGTACGTGTTGGCCTTAATTTAATGAAAAGGAAAATGAACTATTAACCGAACTAAACTGAACTGCAGCACGGCGGCTCAGTGGTTAGCACTGTCACCTCACAGCAAGAAGGTCCTGGGTTCACATCTCCTGGTCCTTTCGGTGTGGGTTTCCTCCCTCGGACCAAAGACATGCAAGTCAGGTGTGATTAGAGATTCTCAATCGCCCATAGGTGTGTTTGTCTGATTGAGTGTGTTTCTCTGTTATGGACTGTAGCTTTTTATTCTTGCCATGTATTACCTGTTAAATACCTAGTACTAAGGGTGACCGTAAAAGGAAGGGGCACCAGTTAAGCTTCTCCTTTGGGCCCTAGGCTGAAATAGAGCCGCAGGTGTAGTCCATTACACCTGCATTGTCAAACCACCTCTGGACCGCCCGAGGGCCTGGCCGAACAATATGCTGCTCTCTGTCATGTAGTCCACGGACTTTGGCCGACATTCAGTTGGCAGGGCACAAAAGCGAACTAAAACTAGGCTAGTTCCTCCTCACTCTGATCTGGGGCCTGTTCCCTTTGTAGTCCAGATAAGCTGACCGACACCATCGGCTCCATTTGATGTACCTGCGGTAATCAGCAATGCAGTCCACGTGCTGCCGTCGTGTATTGAGTTGTTTAACATACATTTTACTGTAATAACGTTTCTCCTATTGTGGGGAGGATTGTCCATGTGCATGATGGCTGTAACCATTACAGTAAACTGGAATGCACTGGGCAGCTGTCAGGTGTGAAT
The DNA here is from genome assembly GCA_900323365.1 of Monocentris japonica. NCBI lineage: Eukaryota > Metazoa > Chordata > Actinopteri > Trachichthyiformes > Monocentridae > Monocentris > Monocentris japonica. The sequence continues at coordinate 4,059 of OOFE01046824.1, forward strand.
GCACTGAAAGTCACAATGAAATGAAAATGACTTTTCATCTTGTTAGCTAAATGTCCATATCATATCATAAACACATTTTTCCACAATAAATGCCCAAAACCAAAAAAAATTAAGATTTTCAATCTCGTATTTTATATTAAAATCCCTTCAAAATGTCAAATATTTAGTAGCTACTTCATGGCCTAACATCCTGTTACAACCAGAAACGTTGAATTATGGAAGAAAGACACCATCGGAATGCTGTTTCCTTGTGACCTTAACAATGTGAGCGTGTAGCAGGGAGTTCCTGAGACAGAGCTCGCGCGCTCAGCCGCGCTACCTTGGAAACAAAGGTTAATCGAGGCCAAATCCCATTTCAGAATTCTCTCCTTTACTAGTGAAGACAGCTCAAATATTGGCCCTGATTATAGAGTAGACCGCAAATCATGCCATTTGCCTTTTTCTATTGCACCCTATTAAGTACTGTTGGCGTGGTTATTCGTGAGCTGCCTCAGATACGTTGTGTCAAGGCAGTTCCAAGTCGTGCTGAGTACGATCCATAGGGGAGCCGTGGAACAGACCTCTATGATGATGAGCCTTGAGAGCAAATGAGCCTCGCTGATTTGAAAGGGAAAAGGTGAACGTCATTACTACACACTTTAGGTTCTCTCCCCCATGCAAACACCATATGCCCACAGTCATGTGCGGACACACACCCATGGGCACACACTGGTTGATTGTTTTTTGTCCACTCGAGGTTAGAAATGCCTCAAAGCATCTGTCGCTGTGGCACTCTAGCCGTTACACAGACCGTCAATCACACAAAAGTCAATTGCTAAGTGCTTACGTGGCTCTGGGACCGACTGCCTTGCACACACACACACACACACACACACACACACACACGCGATGTGCCATCCATTCTACTCATATAAGCCTACTGACATGCACGCACATTTTCAGAAGATACATTCACAGTGCTGACATGTCGTGATTCCTCCAGCCTGCCATGCACACGAACATGCAAAGGCACACTCACACACACACAAAAACATTCAGATGAGATGTGCACCACCTCCATCAACCTGCAAGGTTATTGATCGGGGTTGCAATGGAGGAGCTGATTAATCAGGAGGCAGAACCAATCAGTCCATGACACACACACACACACACACACACACACACGCACACACAATCTTTATCTGTATCATGCCTGATCTTGTGGTAATTCATAAGAAGGTGACATGAATCGTGCACTCTGTATTGGTAAAACTATAACAAATAATGTGAACAGCAGCCATGAGTCAGATGTTGGGTTGTTAGGTGGGGTGCTTGGATGTTTGGTCATAATTCCTGCCATACTCAAAAGCAAAACCAAGCCCCCATGTCACGAGAGCAATTAAGATTCTTGTTTTTTTTGTTCCAATCAAACGTCTGTCCATGACCCAAACACAGCTATACTCCCTGTCTCGCCATGTCAGCGGTTCTTTTCAACGTACCCTAACCAAAGTAAGCCCTTCCCTGTCCTTAACTATAATAATCACAGCCTTTTGCTATTGCCCAATTTTAACCACACCAATAAAAAAAGAGAAGTAGCTGTTAATGATGCAAGCCATAGAAGAGATTTCCCCTTGTCAGAGGCATTCTGCAAAACCATGTGCCTGTTGTACCAGCACAACTGTGAGAACACATTGCAGAATTGCAACATGCACACGCTTTTTCTCACACCCACCCACAAAATTTTCACACACACACACACACACTGTCTCAATCTCGATCGCAGCATAAGTCTCGCCAAAACACATGCACAATTTCTATTTGTGGCACAGCCCTTTTTCATATATGCTGTAACATGTATGCACACACACACACACACACACAGTGTCGATACCTATCAGAGCATACATACGTACTCTCTCTCACTGTTCATCCACAAACTTCTGAACAGCAACATGCATGCATGATTAACATGTCGTATTCACATAAGGATGCATGAACGCACTTGTGCACTCTCTTTCTCTCTCTCGCTCACACACACACACACACACACACAGTTCAATATAACCTGGGGCGTTGCATGAAAATGGTCCCAAAGTGCAATTCATCACTTATGTCTCCTTCTCTTTCCTTTCCCCTCAAGTGACACTGACCTTTCAGTGTGATTCATACCACTACACGCACATACTTATGACCACACACGCAGATCTTGCATGTTCAGACCGATGTCTTGCGTCAACATTTTAAAGTCTTCATCATTTGGAGCTTCATGCTTTGTAATTGGTATTTCTCAGACTTTAGAGACGTGGTACACAGTGGGCTTTATGGAAACAAGAGTAGGATGAAATACACAGTTAGTTATTGGTAAAAGTGTTCATTTCCCTTGCGTCCCAATGTTGCCCATCTATCATGTCTTTATTTTATTATTATTTTATTTGTATTGTTACATTAATATCACAGCTACTTATGCTATTTCAATTATGCTGACTGGGACTTAATGGAGCCAGCAGTTCTCATTAGCCAGTGGTTTCTTAATGTACTTGTGTTGTTGCTTTTATTTCATAACTTTACTAAGAAAAGTGCTATCCAAATAGTTATTGTTATTACCTCATCATATTTCCAGAATGTAAATATTTTTAATGTAAAAGGTTCTCGTAAAGTTGTAATCCCCAAGGAACTACTGCACCATTCTGTGTCCCCAAACCAAGTCCATCCAAGACAGGGTTAGGGTTATTATACCTACAAGGGAGCAGCGTTTCATATTTTGTTTTTTAACAAATGGGGAGGCCTTACTCCCTTGATCCCCCTCATCTCCCTAACCAAATAGCCCCCTGCTTCTGGCAAGACAGGCACAGTCCAGAACAATGCACACATGCCAGATGAAAGCCATCACCAAAAAACATCAGATGTTTGAGATAGGAAAAGTCCACACTAAAACACCTTAAAAACAGATATTGGCAATGTGCATTCTGTTCCAGGGTCAATTCTATTTTTGTTGATGGTGTATTTCTCTCATTCCCATGGATAAGTGACCAAACATAGAGATATTTCCAGCACAGCTACAATGGAGTTTAATAGGAGAACATTTTTCATTGATCTAAATCATCACCAGTAAATGTCAGGTTTTGGTGTCAGTCCCTCAGAATCAAAGAGCAAGGGCTTCTTCCTAGACGTTGAACAATCATACAGGGAGAAATCCATCGGAGAAGAGGAAGAAACATCACTTTCTCCACTGACAGTAGCCAAGATAGACCAGAATGCAATGCAGGCACAAGACATGTTGAGTTTTGAGTAACGGGCGCACCTTTTCTCGACTCTCTTGCTGTTACTATTGCTATCATTATTGCTCTCTCCACCTGTGCATGAACAAGTCCAGGCAAGTTCTCTGGAGGTTGTTAAAATGCATTCTGGGAAATGCAGGAAACCACAAGCTGAAGTAAAAGTAGACAAGGCAGGTTGAGGGAGAGTGGATGCAACAAAAAGGTAAGTTACAACATTTAATAACTCCTGGAATGCACTGAACATCACATATTGATGATATATAACAGTGGAAGAGCATCATATTAGACCTTCGTCCCATTTAGTTTTCAGCTTCTCATTCTGGAAGTTTCTGGTTAAGATCTTAAGTTTGCGTTTCCACCTGACTGAGTCTAACAAGCAGCCTGTTCCTATCAAACAACAACATCAATTAAACAGGGGAGATGACGCCATGAGCCAGCATGCTATGAACTAGTTCAGACAGCAACCCAGATACACAAGGAGGAGAAGGGGATGGAGAGAGAGAGAGAGAGAGAGAGAGAGAGAGAGAGAGAGATTGAATGAGAGGGAGAGAGATACACGAGAGAGAGAGAGAGCGAGAGAGAGAGAGAGAGAGAGAGAGAGAGAGAGAGAGAGAGAGAGAGAGATTGAATGAGGGAAAGGAAGGAGAGAGAACAAGAAAGCAAGTGAAATAGAGAGAAAAGAAATGGAGAAAGAGAGAGAGGGAGGGGATGAAGGGAGAGGGAAGAGCGAGGGTGATAGACAGAAATGAAGAGAGAGGGATATAGAGAAAGACAGAGAAAGAGAGAAAGAGAGAAAGATGAAGATGGACAGAAAGCAATGGAGGGCACGAGGGGGGAGAGATAGCAAGAGAAAGAAAAGGAGAGGATGGAAGGAAGTGGAGTGTGGAAAACAAATGGTAATGGAAGGGAAGGATATGAGTGTGCCAGCGGGGCAGAGGTAAGAGTGAGAGTTGGTGTGAAGATGAAGATGAGAGAGAGAGCAAGAAGAGGGCAAAGAACAGAGGCAGGCAGGAGAGATGAGAGAGAGGCGTCTGCTAATGCAGATACCGTGTACCCTCGCCTGGATGGGTTGAAAATCCGGCCCGTGGTGCGTCTCCCCGTCCGAATTTCCCGTCTCTCATCGCTGTCACGGCAACGCAGGCAAAACGTTTAAGCAGGATGGATTACCCACCTTCCCCAAAGAAAGAAAGAAGAGGAGGGACCCAGGAGGAGAGCTAGAGAAAGAGTCTAGCAACTTAACACTTGTTTTGTACTGAGTATTATTTCAACCATTTGCACTGCTTCCAAAACCCACTTTGAAGAGCCACGTGTAACATGTCAGAAATCAAAGCACTGACTGATTTCCTGCCTTTTTCACCCACATTTTTGTCCAACGACTCCAATCAAATGGCCTTAGTCCATCATGTCCAGTAAAAGTAATGGATCAGATCAGTACTCAGTATCAGCCAGGTCTTAAAGTTTAACAGCGGTGATAAAGTGCCATTCATGCAATGCTAGTTTCACCTCATTGCAGTATTGTTATTGCCAGCGGACGTCACTAAATAAAATAAAATATTTGTCTTTTACAAGTGTTTCGGTTTTACCATATCAATAAAAGATTTAGGGCGGTGTGATCAGATAGTAGTCAGTGAGAAGGAGGATGAGGGAAGAAGCAGGACATCCCAACCGAAGCTTCTTCTCTCACCCGAAGCCACTCAAAGCGTGTCCTTTACTGTAATAAAAGACTACAGCTACCCATTATCTATCATTAGACGTTATAATGACAGGCATCCACCACACTGCGCCCTGTAGTCACATATGGAGTGCATATGTTACAGCTGACCACACACGTAAAGGGCAGCCACACACACACACACACACGTACTTCCCAAACCACATGAAAACACACCCATGTAGAGGGGAGAGAGAGAGGGCTGGGACAGCGTGCGTGGCCCTCTGGGTTGACAGTGTAAAGCAAGAGCAGGGTGGATGGGTGTGTGTGTGTGTGTGTGTGTGTGTGTGTGCGTGTGTGTGCAGTAAATCCCAGGCAGAGGTTATAAAGTTTTTCAACCTGGGACCTAATTTGAGCCAATTCAGTATCTCTGTGGAAGACTCGTTAACAGTATATTATTGCTCTTGTCATGAAGGCGCTGCAAAAACGTCCCCCTGAACAAATCGTTTCGTCTCAAACTCAATCTGAAAATTCTCAAAACAAGTGACGAAGTCTGCCAGTGTGGTGAGATAATTCCACTGCTTCCAATTCACCAAGCAGAATAAGGTAGAATAAGGTCACTCCATAAGGAAACGACACTGGATTTCAAGAAAAATGTTTTGGATTGGAAACAAGTGACACATGAAGAGGAATAAGAAAAAAGGCAGCAACCTATTTTGGGTATTTGGGGCCTGTAGTCTCAGAAGCACTGGGTTAAGGTGCAGGGGCTGAGCAGGGGGCCCATGGGTGGGGCTGGTAGAATTAGTAGTCTCTTATGATCACAGAAGTTGCTTAGCTAGTATGGTCAGGGAGCGGTCCACATGTAATGAGCATGTAGTGAGGATGAAAAGACTAGAGATGAATGAGAGGGCTGGAATAATATTCACTCTGATGTAGGTTAAGTTTGTTCGTTCTCTCTTCCCGTCTCTCTCACCTGCACCGTTCTTCTGATCTCTGCACTCACAGACACTCCTCTCATCTCTCGCTCGGTCTCTACTTTAAATCTTTTATCTGTTGCTTTTTTTACACTTTCTTTGTCTGCGTGCGTCTCTCTCTCTCTCTCTCTGTCGCTGTCTGCAGGTTGGCTGTGTGTCTAATCTTTATTGGAGCCGGGGAATCAAGTCATCTCCACCTCCTCTCACATTCTGCTTCTTTCCTCCTCTTAAAGCTCACTTCAAATAATTCACAACCCCCCCTCCCCTCAGTCTTCCTCGTCCCACGTTGAGCTGACTGGCTGAACCTATGTCAGCAAAAAGGGAAAATATTTGAAAGGACGGAGAGGAACCGTGGCGGTGGCGGCGGCGGCAGGGCAGTGTCCTGGCAATGAAAGGGAAGGAACATTTTGGGAGTAATTTGGAAACATTGCTGCATTTGCTCTCAAACATCCCCACAAGTATACACACACACACACACAGAGTGGTGGTTTGGAGACAGTGTGGGTGTGCATACTCCTCCGTTTCCCAAAATAACCCCCAGATGAGGGGCTGGGAGGCAGGGCGAGGTTGGTACAGGGAGATATAAATGGATGCTAATTGTATGGCTCTCTCAGATGACGCTCAAATACAGCAGAGTTACACACACACACACACACCCTCTCTTTCTGTGTATGTGTGTAACGTCTCTGCGCGCATGTGAAAATGTGTAAGATCATCCCCGCTCACTCACACACTCTGTCTTACAAGGATGAGCAAGGATGGTAATTTTCTGGCTCTTAAATGCTGCAAAGTTACGGTATATGCACACACTCTCTCTCTCTCTCTCACTCACACACACACACACACACACACACACACACACACACAGATTAAAATGGATAGTAATTGTATGGTTCTCAAACGGCACCCGAATCCAGCCAAAAAGCGAATTCCCATGTATTATTCCTATAATCCTTCCAAAAATAGAGTTCAAAGAGATGAGACTCAACAGCCATTTTCTAGAGCTGCTCCATCGCCAGTGTATGAAAAGCTGACTGTGTGGACTTACACAATGTTTGTTTGAGCTTATAAACCCAAATGAGTTTTATTTAGATGCACTAACAGTTCTGAATTTTTCAAAATGTCCCCGTATCCCATCACTCTGCATTCTGTCACAGTTTCCACCCAGATAGTTTCCTCCTACTCGCCGCCAAGTGTCAATTATTGACGTTGCAGAATAGCCTAATTTTGTTTCTCATTAAGCGAGGGGCTCTTTTGTGGAAGGGAGGGAGGGAGACAGGGAGAGAGGAGAGAAGAAAAAGAAAGAGAGAGGGGATAATTCTGTCATTCATTCAATGTTTTTCATCTTTTTTCCTTCATCCCATATAGAAACCTTATTGTACTTAGAGCAGCTTCAGCCTCTTCAAACTGCAGACCCTGCAGAAAGGTCAGCTT
>OOFE01046826.1:0-37387 GCA_900323365.1 Monocentris japonica
CTGAGGAGACAGGTGGACTTTCTTCAGTCTCCTCAGGAAGAAGAGACGCTGGTGAGCCTTCTTGACCAGGGTCGAGGTGTTGAGGGTCCAAGAGAGGTCCTCAGAGATGTGGACGCTCAGAAACTTAAAGCTGGCGACACACTCAACCTCCATCCCGTTGATGCGGATGGGGGTGCGTGTGCTGGCTTTGGACTTCCTGAAGTCCACAATGAGCTCCTTGGTCTTCTTGGTGTTGAGGGCCATGTTGTTGTCAGCGCACCACGCCGCCAGGTGCTGGACCGCCTCCCTGTAGGCCGACTCATCGTTGATGTTGATGAGGCCAACCACTGTTGTGTCGTCTGCAAACTTGATAATAGTGTTGGAACCATGTACAGGTGTGCAGTCATAGGTGAATATAGTTCTGTGTGCAGCCTAAGCTGAATCACCAGAATAAATTGTAGCAAGACCCCCCAAAATGCTAATTGATGCTGACATCTCCAACTACTTATTCAGGTTTTATGTGAGAACAGCTTGTAGAAATCTTGCAAAAGTTAACATTGGTGGAAATGTTTCAGAGTTCCTCTTGTCTTGATAATTGGCTCCGCCACCAGAGTGGGCCTGTTTGATCTACAGAGCCTGTCTGCTGAGCAACTCATCAGGCTTTGCATCAGGCTTTGCATCAGGATTTGCCTGTGGAGATTGTTGCTGTTTCAAAGTCAAACGGACGCATTTCAACCAATTTAATTTGTTCACTCGGCACAAAGTAAAAAAAAAAACAAAACAGTTCATTCTGCCTTCCTACAACAGTTATAGTCTCAAGTTGGAACAGTGGAACATTCAACACTTCAATTCATGGATGTTTAGCAGGCAGATCCTGCGAAAATTGGGCAGGATCAAAGTAAGCCGTGATTGATGTCCTTGTCCTTGGAGAGATAGGTTGAAACCTGGCTGAAAATATGCTCCACCTCACATCTGTCTGTCCTTGATTCACCCCTGGCATGTTATGGAGGGCCTGTCATCATGTACCGAGCTCTGGATGACAGGCCTGAACAGACGAATCTAACAAGCTGCTTTGCGCCGTGATTGACTAGGTAGTGGCTGTAATTAAGTACAGTGGATACTGTGCTGTGTGTGTGTGTGTGCACGTGTGTCTCTCCCTCTCTCTCTCTCTGAGTGTATATGTGTTGGGTTAAAACAAACATAATGAGCACACTGCTGGGTAGGCTGTTAAAGCCTTAATGTGCTGGATTTCCCCAGAAGTTGCTTTCATATTGCTCGTACTTGCTTAGGTAATATTGTGATAAAATTAGGATGACGTCCAAAAATTCCCTTCATTATCCTTGTGTGTGTGTGTGTGTGTGTGTGTGCCTGTGTTAACAGAAGCCCTGGTGGTCACATGTCTCTCCCCATTTTACGCAAATCAATCATGAACACTATGCTGGTAAAAAAAAAACAGCCTCATCAAATTTATGAATGTGCATGGACACATATGGCTGAATTAATAGGGTGGTTTGTTTTCAGATGACAGGAGCTACGCAGTAAGCCAGTGCGCTACGATGTCTTCATTAGCTTCTAAAACAATTTGACATGTTATGACTCCTTCCAGGAAATGAAACATGTCCTCCACCAGGTGATGTAAATTCTTTGCCTTGAAATAGCAAGAAGTTTGGGAAGAAAACCTAAAACTTCATTCTCAGGTCTGTTTGCCCCAGAGTGGCGCACCCACTTTCAAAGAGAAGAGGTAGCCCATTTGGTGGATTTGACCCCTAAGGGCAACTGGTCAAGCGAACGCTGGGGAGAGTGAGGTTTGACAGATGGAGCCCGATCAGACCCTTGACAAAGTGCAGTGTGGAGCGTAAATCTGTGGCACTTGCCTTTATGATTGGTGACGAGGTGGCTGTTTGTCAGTGACTGCCATTACTGGCTGTCTCCGCTCAGGCTCTGAGGGCTGCCAGTGCCAGGAGCTACAGCTCCACTCAATGTTAATAGTCATCTACATTCACAGGGATAGACTGGCCGCAGGGAGAAGGAGAAGCTGTGCGTGTGTGTGTGTGTGTGTGTGTGTGTGTGAGTGAGATTGTGAGTGAGTGAGTACGTGTGTCTCTCTCCCTCTCTCTCTCTCTCCCCATCTCTGCCGTTCACTATGCACTGTAAAAAAATGTTTAATAAAACAACCAAAAAACATTAAAAGCTTGGCAGCACGGGTTACCAAGCATAAACCAGGAAATTACAATATAGGATGGTAGAGATTAAATAACATGTCTGCTTTGTAAAAGTGCATTCTCAGAAAAAGCATCTAAAACTGTTATTTCCATCTACAGATTGTTACTGTAATGTTACGATAAACTGTTCAAATTTAATTAACCTTTTGTAGATTCACACAATAAGAATGTAACAGCAAGCTGTAAAATGAAAGCTCTACAGTTATAGTTTTCAAAACCTGATTATCGAATCAGGTCACGGGGGGCTGGAGTCTATCCCAGCATGCAGAGAGGTGGAAGGCAGGGAAGCACCCTGGACAGGTCACCAGGCCATCACAGGGCAAACACGGACAGACAGACTCACACTCTCATTCAAACTTTTGGACAATTTAGAGTCTCCAATACCAAAACTTGGATGTCTTTGGACTGTGGGAGGAAACCCATGCGAACACCGGGAGAACATGCAAACTCCACATTGAAACCACATTGAACGCATGTATCTGTATGAATGTGTGTGTGTGTGTGTGCCGTGAGTGAGAGAAATAGAGAGAAGAAGATGACTGAAAGTTGCCTTTGATGTGATATGTGGGTGACATTAATGTACACTGTGCATTCTGTGTGGCCTCAAGACTGACTGTGATCAAGATGGCACTGCATGAGACCGAACACCATGGGTGAACAGCACACCATAAACACAGTGTGAGTGTGTTTTAGCCCTTATTTTACCCCGGAGCTGCCCGCCCATGGACTAAATACATGTGTATGACAGTTGGCATGGCAACCTCTGTTCACATAAAATGGTGTGCAGTTGGCAACTGTCAAGGGTATCATGCGTGCCATGCCACACATGTAGTTTTCAAGGGAGAGGGTTTTGGGAACGGGTTTGTTTTGTAAGTGAGAAACCTGAAATAATGGAGTGATTGCTCAGCGCTGAATGGAGCAAAGTTTTGTCAGCAAACAATGCATCCCAAAATTAACACATTTGATACCTTGTCAAGACAGGCAGTGAATTGCTCTGATTATAGTTTGGCATGAGCGATGTTGACATAGTCACAATGACACAGTTAAGTTTTCAAGCATTGTGTAATTACCCACTATTGTGTAAACAGCACATTCTCACAACTGGTGCAACACTTGACTGAGACATGGCTCAGAAATTACCTCGCCTAAAGAGTAACTTACACCAACAATGACAACCTGGCCTGCACTTGACTGTTAGTGACAGACCACATAAAAGCCTGCCCCAGTTGGCACCCTCGCTGGCTTTCACTCAACGCTCACATAATATCCAAACTGGCAGGCCTCAGTTGTTCCAGACCCCAAAACGAAAACCCATTATTACAGAATGACTCAATGAAGGGCCGCGGCCTCGTTTTGCCTCCTCTCTCTTCCACGATTTTTCTATCTATCTAGAACATCCCCTCCACCCCTCCCTTTCTCCCTCTATTTTATTTATCACATTTTCCGCCACACAGAGACCTCTGAGAGAGACAGAGAATCCCATCAAACCGTAACAAAGCATGGCCAGAATGGCGCGGTGGCCACACAGGAGGCTTTTGATTCCCGCTGAAATGTCCCCAGCTTTGGCAAACTGTCAAACTCACTGCACACAGTGCCGGTTTAAGGAACAATAGCACAGCTTAAAATCAATCCGGTACGCAAGACCACTGGGGAGAACTTCCTTATGCTAAGGAGGGTCTGATCAGGTTGTGGAAGGTCAAGGACGCCCCTGGGTTAAACACTGTGAGGAGACTGGAAGTGAGTTCAATCTTTAAAGGGTGTAATAATATTCTGGGGGGAAGTTGATTGGTTATTGGACCTGACGAAAAGGGTAACTATCCAATTAGACAAGAGACGAATGAGCTTACCGAGTTTAGGTCCAGGCTGGTCTGCACCCACTCCTTGGCGTCATTATATTCCTCAGTCAATCCCATTATATACAGCGTGTCCAGAGAGTCAATGATAGAGGCTCCTCTCAGGCCACCTGCAAAATGCATGAGAGAAATGGGTCAGTTAAGCTGCCAGTTATGGGCTTATAAAATGCTAACACAGTACATTGTATTGTGCTGTATTTGGTTTATTTGTCCTTTGGCTTTTTCATTGTATAAAACGTCCATAACGCTAAGAGCATTTGAGTTTATGTGAAATGTGTCAAAATCTACAGTTTTTAATGGGACTTAAAAAGGATAGACAGTAATTAAAATACAGCGAATGCCTCAAAATGTATGGGTGAAGCATTTCCTTACCTGTTATCTAGAGTGCACTTAGAAGGTAGATAAGTACTTGGATAAGTGAAAAATACAGCCTTTAAGTGATGTTCCTATTAGCAACAGTCTTCATCACTTGACAGCTTCTATGATGCAAAGCAAAACATGAAAGTGCCTCACACGCCAAGTTACTGTAATTGCCGTAGTGATGTTGAATGATACTACTATACTAAAACAGCTTTGTGCAGCCCAGATGAAAAGCTCCGTCTCTCTGGAATTAAAAGCATCAGCTAAAAAGCATCAGTCACCCTAAGATGAAAGTCAAGTCATTTAGGAATCAAACACCGGAGTCTCTGAACCTTTAAAAAAAAAAAACAGTGATTTTAGCGAACATTAGTGTATGTGTTCCCTGATTTTACCTGTGTGTCTGAATGTGTGTGTGTGTGTGTGTGTGTGTGTGTGATTCATCTCATTTGAAGCTATTCATTTCCCTTCACAACCTAAATGAGGTGTTTATTCCATCCCGGTGGCCTCATGTGAGATTGCTGGTCTATTTTCATCCCCATATGACCAAATCTTATGCAGACATGGCTGAACCTAATGGAGACAGCTCTCCACAGAGGAAAAATAAACATTATCCTTAATGAATTACTGTAGAAGAGTTGAAGGGCAAATTATAGTTTGGAAGTTTAATGACAAGAAACTGTGACTAAATAGACTGAATCAAAGAGCTGGAGGGTTCACATTGTAGACAATGACTTGAAAATGGACCTGGCTAATGAGAGAAGTGTTGAAAAAACCCTTCATGTTCGCCGTTGAACACAACCCGATGTATACAGTAGATGGCAGGATTGATCTGATGTAACCACGCAGCAACCTGGAACAGTCTTATCAGGAATCACTGCTAAAACTCGCCAGGTATGCAAATGGTAACCATACCTTTGGGCAACACAACACAGATGGAGAAAAGAAAAAAATGGCTACAGAGTGCAGGGGCTATTTTCTATATTTTATCTCTCCCTCTTTTATCTCTCTTTCCCTCTCTCAGGCTCCTGCTCTCTCACATAAAAATAGCCATTTTCATCAGACTGTGCAACGTGGTGGACAGCTCAAGTTTTTCTTGTCTAATGTCGTCTACACGACTGATAACCGACATCAAACAAACCCCCTTTTTTTACTTTACCTTTTTTACAGCTGAAACTAACAGCTCTTCTCTTTTGTCAAGGATTTTCATTTTTAATCAGGATCTACAAGCCATGATGCACATGTATCTGTAGCATGTGCTTGTATGATCACCACCACCTTTCACCTCATCGCCATAGTTATTTGGGTTAGTTGATGAGGTCAGCCAGGATGTCAAAGGGCGCATTGGACAGGGATCAATGACTTACATGGCTGAATGATTGGCACCATATGCTGTGGTCATACAGTACACTGCAATTCTCAGTAAAGTGCAGTATTGGATGTCGACAAAACACTGTCTGTAGATTTCTACATCTTGCAAATGCCAGTAATTCTGCATTCAATCGCTACAAGTAAATTACTGGATTTCTCATTTCGGTACTTCCTGGGCAGTGGCCCCTTGCCCATGCTGACGTGGGTGCCTGGGCAGTGCTCTCCTACCACCTCTCCTGTGTTGACAGTACAACTATTTAGCTCAAATTCACCACACAATCTCCTTCCTCCCACCCACTCTTCAATAACTCCACTTCAGCTGTGCTTAGCCTGACGGCAGCACACCTCACACTGTCAGCGAGAGGAGAGTGCTAGCCTGAAGCCAGACGCATGTACAGAACACTACAGGAACCATCTGCTAGGGTTGTTAGCAGTGTCCTAGTATGCAGTGTCAGATGTATGTTGATCATATCAACATGGCTTCCTGTTTCTGCTAATGAGACTAGAGAGGAAGAAAAATGTTGCATCAACCATGAAAACATTGGTCTATTTTCAGGTGCAATGCAAATGTTGACTCTCTGTGCTGTGGCAAAGGACATTTAGTTTGCTTATTGAACAGCTCTATCTCTTTTTGATGACAAATCTTACAGCTGAGAGGAGGGATGGAATCAGATAGCTGACACCCCCTGGTTACCTAACCCCAGAAGTAGCTATCTGTGACCCTTGGCAAGGCAGCAGAGTGTGGGAAATTGCCATTGAAAACAGTACCAAAGATGATTGATTGACTCTGAGGAGGAAAGGAGCAGATCAATCCATCATGGCCTCCTCCTCTACGCCAAGCCCAAACAGGGACCCTATTTATTTCAGTACCCCTGTGCTAATAGTGGAAGGAGTCCAGAGGGATTTTGTGGCCAATGGGCCAAGAGATGAAGGTAATCGTTGGGGTTTATTGTGCATATTTAGAAAGACACATATACGTGCATACACAGACACACACCACAACACAGGGTCTTTCTCAATGTGTTCTTGTCATCCATGATGCATTAGACATATATTTAATGGACAAGGTACGATTCAAAAACAAAAGCCTGCAGAGGATATAAAGATCCATTTTACTTGCCAACCAAGGATGCATCGGAGGGTGACTTGGCTGACAAGAATGAATGGGAAGCCTCAAGATTCACTGTGACAACAATGCATCACAGCCGGTACAATCAGCTGGGACAATGAACAACGCAATGTCAAGCACACAGCTCATCTCAACCCCATTCTTAAGAAGTCTTCAAATTGAATGAATTTGAAGACTGAGTCCTCACAGGCCGAACAGTCACAATACTGGAGCCTGATTGGCCGACAACACAAGCTCCTCTAATTCAGAATGAGGTAGTGATGAGTGGAGGCTTTCCAGTTCAAATGCTGCAGATTGGCCTGACTGGACAGAGTGAGGGGACCCAATCAGTTAGTCTGAAACTGCCTGGAAAAAAAGAGTGTATTTATGAAAACACAATAACTTTAAATTTAACCACTCAAACAAAATAAAGATTGAACAATGTCTTCATCAAATACCTTTTAATCATATGTGTATATAAATAGAGGAACATTTGAATTCCTATAAAATGGGACCTTTAAAAATATATCACACTAATGAACATGGTCTGATAAGCCACAGAATTGCAAACTGATTAAAAAAGCACCGCGGCTAACGGCTAGCGTTAGAAGGAAACTGTAATTACCTCCAGATTCACAGCAGCTGACATGCTATGAATATATTAAATAACTGTTAAGCTTGTCACAATAAGCCTTGAGTCAGTTATCTTCTTACTGTACTACGTATGTGTGTGTGTGTGCTTGTGCTTGTGTGCTCTCAGCATCTATATTGGGAGACAAAAAATGGATGATACACATGCGCAATTGTGTACACCAGAGTGTGTGTCTGTGTGTGTGTGTGCGCGCGCGTGCCTACCGCTTGCAGAGTACATAAAAAGCCGTTAGTGAGACATTGGTCGGTGGGTGTTCATTAATCATGGCCGTCACAGGCCAGTCAGTGTGGGTCAGGTGGGTTACATGAGGTGGCCTGAATCCACATGATCAATCACTCACTTCAGAGTTTGTGTGTGTGTCACAATATTACTGGCCCAGCTCTCTCTCCTCATCTTTCTCTCTAAACAAACACACACACACACACACACACACACTATTTATTTATGTGAATCAGGATATATCAATACCTGTTCATTCCAATGAAACAAGACTAGCATGTTTCACTTCAATTTAAAAAACCTTGCATGCAATATATGGGCTGGTTTCCCTAAAATGTCCTCAGATGTCCACTGTGAATTCCACTGACTCTAAAAACATTAGAGTGCATTATAATTGTGTAAACTGCAATAATCAGATTTCAGTGTTTTAATACACCCTTGGGGAAAGGGGAATCGGTCGTATACACTGCTCATTTCAGCTTGCGTAATGAAGCCCTCCGACTTATGGCCAAATAGCGGGAGAAATAACATGTTATGGATGTGGTGGATAAGGAACCCTGCTCACGTTATCAAGGTGATTCTAATCGATGGAGACTCCGGGTTTCACACAAATTACACGGCCCTGCTACCAATGGTTGCCTGTGTCCAATTATCAATCGTCTCGTTAGCGCTAATGCTACCTGGCAACAGAGAGACAGCGTCAGCGAGCCAGAGTGTCTAGTAGTCGGCTCTTTGCCTTTCGAGGCACATGGGTAGCACCATGAATAAACTGCACTGAGAAGTGACTGTGGGTGAATGTTTTATGATGGAGA
The DNA here is from genome assembly GCA_900323365.1 of Monocentris japonica. Classification (NCBI taxonomy): domain Eukaryota; kingdom Metazoa; phylum Chordata; class Actinopteri; order Trachichthyiformes; family Monocentridae; genus Monocentris; species Monocentris japonica. The sequence goes on from OOFE01046826.1 coordinate 8,574, forward strand.
GCACCATTGGAGCAATGGTGGGGAAGGGAGAAAGGGAGTTTAGAGGGAGAGAGATTAAGTGGGGTTGCCAAGCTGCACATGAAAAAAAAAGGTGTAGCGAAGGTGGAGAAGCAGAGATGTGAGAAATGCCATGGCCATCAATCAAGATTGAGTTCTCTGGGAGGATGGAATACCAATGCCGTGCTTTAGTCTCCTTGATGAGCAGGCGCCAGATAAACCAATAATGGATGAAGAGAGGGGAAATCAACTGGACGTATTCCAGCTGATGATACATATCCTTTAAAAATGAAAACTTTCCTCTAAAGTCGGCCAGGTTTTGATGTTATAATTTTTCAGACCTCTGTGTTTGTAGGTGTGCCAGCAAACCCTCAAAGTATATCTGACTGCAGGGCCTAAAGGGCTTGGAGGGTGTCCAAAGATAAACCTGCGCTGAGATCTCCTTCTGCAGTCTCACATATAAGATCCTTAGTACAAAATGGGGGAAACTAATCCCACTGATTATCACTCTGAACCACTGTCTTACCAATTACTAACTTCACAGAACCAGGCTCATACATGAAGCCCATTAGAAGTGTTTAATCCTTGCTATACATCAATGCTGCTCAATTTGTTCTCTTTACACTGGACAAATTGTGCCTTCAATGTATTTCACATTCTCCATCATCAAGTTATTCAGTGCAATGACCTCTGTCAACCTGAGTGCCTTCTAACTCTAAATCTCCAGTCTCACGTCATCTAGTTTTGAAATGGAAGGTTTAAGAGTTTTTCCGTCAGACAAAAGTAAAAAGCCTATTTACAGAGAGCATAAAACAACAGACGATGGCCAAGTGTGTGTGTGTGTGACATTGATGTAGCACCGCTGTCTAGACAAGTGCAGCGGAAGAGGCAGGGAGAGGGTGGGAGCACACAGTCTGCCTCACAGTGAAGTGTCAAAATACAAACCAGACACTGGCTGATGGACCACTACTGCTGGCCTGCTACGAACTCATATCTAACTGCACAAATGAGAAGTGTTGAAATGTTCAGTATTTTGAAGTGTCCAAACATAAAAAAGGGGATGTTGATCTCTGAAAACTAACTTAGCAATGTGTCCAGAAATCATGTGGCTATTCAGACGTCTTAAGAGATGCATCCCTGCTAGCCTGTAGGGATGCAGTCCCACCAGAACTGGCCTGTTGGGTATCACTCTTATTTCTTTATCTATTCTATTATTCTATAATGCCTGATACCTCAGTAAAGACACAGGTCAAATCCTGGTGAATGGTCTGCCAACTCTGCTTTAAAAAAGAAAAGTAGTTTTACTGAGGTATGTCCATATAATTGAATGGAATCCTTCCTCGGTCTATGGATAAGTCTGTGTGACTGCCTTGTGACCATGGCTACCAGTATCGCACAAATTGTATTTTTCTTCCTAGTTAGCTCTAACGATGTAGGAACCAAAGGGGGAAATTAAAGACAAGAATCCCTGATTGCCCTTCTCTCTCTCTTTCTCTGACTCTCGATCTCCCTCTTTCTCCATTTTCACCATTATGGTAATCACACAATCGAGCCATCGTGCAAACAAGACCTAGCGAAGGCACCTAATGCCTTCCAGCGCAACAGTACTTGCTTGGCAGGAAGGATGAAGGAACTGGAGAGGGACAGAGAATTGATAGCTCAAGGCACATTAGAGCTGGAGTCAAAATAAATTTGCTCCATTAGGAGGCCGGCAGAAAAGGAGGCGGTTGGGGCTTCACCCAGAACCAGTGAGGGGAAGCGCTCCAGCATGCACGTATCATTGTTTAATCTCCACTGCTGTGTCGAGTGGGGCAACAGGCAAATACTTGTCAGAGTGAGGCAGTACCAATTTACACCCTTGGCAGCATAATTCATATTTTGGTGCAGCAGGCTTTAATGAGTGCTGATTTTAATTACTTCCCTTTTTCCATTTTTTGCGTAATTTGGAAAGATTTGGAAATTGGCAGTGTGTACTCCATACATGGTTTCTTGATGATAATTGTAGATTAATGACTCAGAGTGTGTCAGGGTGATGGTTTGTTTCTGGACCCAAAATGCAGACAACAACAAGGGGAGTAGGAAAAGAGGATTTAATGATGGAGTGAGGGAAGGGATGGTGGAGGGTGAAGAGGTTGGGGCTGGTTGGAGCTGGGGCAGGCAGGCGAGAGGGAAGCTGGCAGGTTGCAGCGAGGAGACACGGGGAAAGAGGCGTTCAGGGGATCCTGGGACATAGGAGAATGCAGTTAGTAGAGCAGTGAGAAACACAGGGAAATAACTCTAGCACTGAAAGCCAAGAGCGGCCGCGAGCGTGACTACCACGGTAGTTGGCGGAACAATCTGGCGACAAGTGGTTGAAGAGCCGGGGTATAAGTACTGCTGGTCTGATGGGTAGATGGAAGACAGGTGTGGAGGAAAGGCAGGGCCGGGAGAGGGAGCCACACCCACGCCACACACACACAAGCACAGACTGACAATGAGAGACAGACAGGGGAGGTGGAGACACACAAGGGAGGCAGAGACACAGAGAAACACAAGGAAAACCAGGAGTCGGGGCTGGAACCGTGACAGAGTATTTATTTTGCAGCATGAAAATAGATTTTAATGTGAGATGGATGTGGGTAGGCATTAACATGGAGTATCAATATATATCAGTACCATTTTGTTTGAATCCGGCCTACTGTGTGATCTGTGCCGGGAATCTGCTCTCAGATTAGCCTGGTGACACCTGGCTTTTCCCCTGAGGCACAATATGTTGAAGTACTGAAGACCAAGCCACCAATCAACACACAAGCCATTAATCCAACCACACACAAATACAAGATGCACACTGTCCAGACATGATTCGAGAAGCTCCAGTCTTAGATCTACACACACGTCAATCTAATTGCAGAAATCTAATTTGCCACTCGAGGAGAGCACGACTATCAGTGCAGCAGCCCTGTCTGATATGACAGCCTTTCAGATGAGATTACACACCGCACACAGTGTTATCGAACCCCTCACTCCCTCCCTCTCCCAGGTCTCTCTGGCATTGATCAATAGACACACCAGCACAGCAGGAGGGAAGATCATATATCTGATGCTCTGTCAACCCACCCAACCTGACTGGAGATGACACCTAAAACTAGAGGCCGTGATTAGCCAGTTAATAAAGACCATCCACTACAGTGCCGCAGTGATTATTCAGCCAGCCTTTACGACTTGCAACTTAAATCCAGAAAGTATAAGAAGTGCAAATATGCAAGTCTAGATTTCTCCATAATTACGTAACAGGCTCTTCTTTCACTGGAAGGGTCAGCAGGATGAAGTTTGCAGGATGATCCTCCAGTCTGGGGCTCCAGGTATAACCATGATTTGAATCCACATGTCATCTTTCATCTCTCTCTCAAGAGATTAAAGGAGGCAGGGCTGCCACCCCATCCACCGGACTTTGTGGACTCGTCTACATGAAGCTTTCATTACCAGTTGAGTAATGTCCAGGTCAACCAATTTAAGAGTTGGAATAACCTGTAGATGAAGAGCACCTGTCAGCTGGAATTAAACCAGCCATCTTAAAAGAGCAGCCGCTCCCCATCATTTTGCAGGACCACATGCGTTCTAAGGTAGAGGAAGAACCTGGGGCGAGGGGGGATTGGTGTGTGTGTGTGCATGTGTGTTTGCATGTTTGCAAGCACTTGTGTGTGTACACCTAGTTAATCTCTTTAAACAAACTGGATGCTATGACTCTCCTGGGTTTCTAACATGCACTGAAGAACCACAGCTTCTGGCATATATGGATAAGTAACTCTGCAGGTTTATTGATAAAAAAAAAAAAAAAAAAAAAAAAAAAAACATAAATGGGAGATTTTAGATGACGAAAAAAATATGAACCATTCCACTATTCTAATCAATTTGTAGACAGTCCATTTACTGACCACTTATCTGTCTATTAAATCGTGTTCTGGCTCACTCACCTGCAATTTCACACTCAATTACAGAGGGAATACAAACTTTCTGACATTATTGCCCAGTGGAATGTGAATTAGACAACTTGAAACATTTGTCCAAATACCAAAATGAAATTTGATAACTCAATATCAAATTCCATTTCATTGTGCCATTCCCTCCCGCTGTCTCTTCCTGCATCCCTCTCCTCTGTTTGTACTTTCAGGAATGCCAGTGGCTGTTGGCACCATTAGCCTTCCACCCTCTCACCCTCTGAAGTGTGGCCCACACTGCAGTGCTAGTGTGAAAGTTCTCCTAACCCCTGCGGCAGGACACACCAACAGAAGGAATTCATTTCATGCAATTTTATTTATTCATTTTGCCACCCTCCTCCTCCTCCCTCCTGCCTTCCATTCCCCACTATGAGTCAAACGTCAAACCACCGCCATCCACCTTCTAAGGCTGCAAGGTGTGATGCCTCACCAAAGGAACAAAACGATTTCTATGTGGGATTTGATGTGTGGGTTGCTAATGTCTAGGGAGTGAAACAACTGTGAGGGCTGTGGATATCCAGAAAGGGAATATTCTGGAATGTGAACATTGCTTTCATGCCAGGATTCTTTTCAGAGGAAGACAAAAGACAATATCAGAAGCTTCACTAGATGAACATTAAAGAAGCATGGAGACAGAGGGAAACCCCCTCAGTGTTCCTTTTGCATCAGGCAGACAGGGCACTGAGGGAAATTTAAAATGGGGACTGTCGCTGAAAAGAGAGGGAAGTCTGATAAAAGTCACGGTGGACAGCTTCATAGATGATGGATGAAAAGATGGGCGGACACATTAGCACTTAGGGGAGGACAAGTTATTGCGAGACTCTTCAGCAGAGTAAAATATTTAGACTGAGTGGAAGGACAAGCTGCAATGAGGCAAAGATGAAAAAGTATATTAATAGCCCCTCAAAAAAAGTGAATGAAGCAAAATCTGCTCCTTAATACCGCCACAAGCTTAAGAGCTTGGCAAGCAACGCTTGTGATTGAAACTGCCAAACACTGATTACTACACACCAAACGCCATGTCTCAGGTTGCAGACACGTCACCACCGGGGTGTCCAACCTGTGACTCCAGTACTACGTCACTGCAGACTGATCACTGATTACATAAACTCACAGTTCAAGGATTCCAACAGCACTGACTGGATCAAGAGGGAAGAACAGGAAGGGCTTGGGACCTCATCCGGACGGAGCAAGTTTGACCTTCACCCTTGAATCCATCAGCCTGTGTTTGAATTATTACAGTAGAATAGAGTACAATCCCTTTTAATCCTCCTGCTTCGTCATACATCTTACAACCAGTTTTTCATCATTTTGACTGTAATCCCTGATGGGCTTGATGATGCACTCAAACCCACTGAGGGGGACTTGGTTCTCATCCAAGGAGGAGTAGAAGAGTAGAAATTGGGTGGTGATGTTAACAAAAAATGGCTCTATTTTCGTGTCCCATCATCTTGTGTTTGGCTTTATAATGCTGTTAGATGACTTCTCCACCAGGTCACAGTAGCTTGGATTCAGAAGTGCAAGAGGCAGAGGCAATACTTCCTACCAATAAGAAGTTTCTATATACATGGTGACATCATCAGCCCAGGAAGAGCCCCACAGCAGATCGCAGAAAATCCCTGACATGGTGAAAGATTATGGAATGGTCTAGGTCAGTGGTTCTCAAACTTTTTATGTCAGGCCCCCCTTTAACATTAGAAAAAATTGTGGGCCCCCCCCCATCATTAATTGATACTCTTTCTATGAATGCTAATCATTAATATTGGAAAATATTGGTAATTAATGATGCTGAATAAACCTTTTATTATTTATTGTCACTATGTTGTTCCTTTACCTTCTGTATGTTTTTTGAGGTGTAAACAAAAACATGAGTCAGTTTGCTTCTCCATTCTACTTAATAAAACTCAAATTATTGTTTTTCTGTTAAAGTTCATCTCTACTAGAAAGCCTAGTACCAACAAATTTCCTTTCTGCTCTGTTTTTTTCCCTCTGTTTATCTCCCGCGCCTATGCCCCCCTTGCAGTACCTCGGCGCCCCCCCTAGGGGTCGCGCCCCACACTTTGAGGACCACTGGTCTAGGTCATGCTCTCTGCTTCCTGCATCCTTTTTCTCTTGGCTGTGGTTGCTATCATTCCCCTTATTCAACTACTATTGGAAACACCCTCACAATCTCTTGTTGCTACCAAACCAAGCTAAAACAACTGCCTAACAAGCTCAGCTGCTGCTTTTGTGTTGGTCCTCAGGTGGTGTGGAAACCCGCTACGAGCCAAGTGCCGAGCCCAGTTGGGGTGTGATGGAGCGATGGAAGCCTGTTTGGGCCTGTGCTCTTCAGGCTGTTGTCTTTACTCCAGCGCCAGCAGATGCAGAGTGGAGCAGCCAGGATCATCATTACATGCAGTGGGACAAAACCTGTTCTGACAGAGGGTTCGCCCCCAGAGCACACCATCAGAGGCTCGCTGTCAAATTCCTTGTCTTCCTGCACCTTAAATGTTCCAACATCCACCCAACATTAGGGTGAATGATTTCCTCTCTTCTTTGCTCTTTGCACTCGTTAGCGCTAATTGAGAACAAAATGCAATGAGTGTAGGGGTAAGTGGTTATTGTCATATTCTTAGTTATTCATAGAGTAGGTTTTTTTCTACAAAGCCCCATATTTTTTATATTCATCTGTGCTGCAGCATAAATGTTTTCTGCAATTTCCCTCCTTGGCATGTAAGATTGTTTATGAGCTCAAGAGAGATGCAGAACAGGTGGCAAGTTCTCCTTTAACATATGGTCTATGGTGAGAGATGAACTAAAATAAGATGCCGTATTCAGACTGTTGAAATATGGATTCATGCATTTACTGCTGTAGAGACATGGACTGCCTTTTCACTCAACATCTGAGAGGGCTATAGCACTACACTGCTTTTGGACTATAATGCACTTTGCAGTGCGCTTTTTCTCTACACACATTCACATATCTTAATGACACTGTGTCATTAATCATGTCCCCATCAGCCAATTCTATATGTAATGCAGGAGATGAGAGAAAATGTTTCATGGCCTACAATGATGATGATTTGTGCTGTACCCTGCTGACAGTTTCAGTTGGAAGCCTTATTGGTTCCACAGCAAATAGGCAATATTGAATGGAGGGTTGGGACATGTTCTCCAGGGGGAGTGGGACCAGAAACTGATTTGTCACCTGGCGCTGGTTGCTATGGAGACAGATGATATCTTCCACATCATGATGGAGCCCACAGGATGTAGAAATGGATGGGGTAGAAATGGAGAGTGGGTGGATGCTGACAACCCTTCACTCTGATTGAGACTGTAATAAGACAGGCAGTGTGAGGCCATTTGGATAGCTCTTTGTTTAACCCCAATGATGAGTGTGGTTACCTCCCCACCCTCCAACCTTCACAGTGCTCCCTCCAAGACCAGGCATCAGGCACTCTGGGACGTAATTGCAAGGGAGGGAGAAGACTGTATGCTCCTTTTAATGTGGGGGTGGAAAAGAGAGCAGGCAATTGTTAGGGAGAGCAGTTCCCAGTTGAATGCTTTTAATAAAAATGTTCCCTGGATAACAAAAAGAGGAGGAGTCACAAATGAAAGCGAGAGAAATGAGAGGGGTCAAGGTTGGCTTACACTCAGATCCCTGATGTCTGCCTGTGTACATGCATGTGTGCATGCTCCCTCACGTCTTTGCAGATGTCTTGAGAACCTGTCATTGCTTTGTTTACAATGATTATAGTAATAATGATGATGTATGACAGGTAAAATCCTGTACCAGTTTGAGGGGATCCATGGGCCCCAGTTGCTCTATAAAACGTTTATTTGACTTTTCAATTCCATCTTCAGCCACAGAGGACTAAATAATAAATGCCCAGGGCTTTATCATCTGGGACATCGATCTAATCTAAATCAAGTTTTCACACCGTCTCCCCTCTCCTGCTCCTGCTACCCATCATGCAAGAGGACCTGACTGCACATTACATCATTTGAAGAGCCCTTGGGATTTTTCAATAAACGTTGCTGGTTTTAAATGGCCCCCAGGCGTGCCATAAGAGAAAAGGTGAAGGGTTCAGCCTGTGTCGCCAACAGTAGCGCAATTTACATTCCAGTAGAAATCTCAGCAAAAACTGATCATCTGATGCTCTTTAATTGCACCTCTTGGGGTGAAAGGGAAACATGAGGAAGAGATGGTAGTTGGGGAATGGAAAAGATGTTTGGACAAGGACAAAACAGCCATAAGGTAAAGGGCAGGGGAAACTGCAAACCTTCTTGTGGTGTATAGAAATCTACTAATTCTTGAACGGGGACAGTGAACTGCCAAAGAGCAGCCTGCGACCAATCCCCTTAACAGCCATAGGGCAGCTATTGTTATAAAAATATCTCTGGAGTGCAGTATCTACTCGGTGGGCGAGGGAGGAGCAGCTGTGACGACTAATATAATGTTCTTTTCTCCAGCACAATCATGGACCTTGTCCCCAGTATCTGGTGGGCTATGGGGTTGGCTTGGTATACAATGTGCTGTGCGCTTAAGTTAGTGACCCACATATGCAGGCATGGGGGGAATGACGTCGCTCACAGAGGGATGAACATCCCTTTAATCTGTCATTAAGGCTCTGGGACTGGTTGGCTTCTCACTTGGAGAAAGTGATATAATACACAAGAGCTCTAATGACAATGGGAAATTAGTTACTCATGTCATATTCCTAAAATCTATAACAGTGCCAGAGAAGGAGGTCTAAAGAGGGCATAATGGATGTGAGCTGAGAGCCCTTACTCAGAAACAGTAAAGATAATAAAATGGATTTTATTTATAGCCAAATTTTCTTGTATCCAAACAGCTATCATGTTGAAATGTGCAGCAGGCATTGCAATGTTTCAGATCAAGATATCATTTTGGTGTACTTCAGCTCCATTGCTGATCCTGCATAACACAATATTTTGTCTGATAGCTCACAAATTCATTTTGTTGAAAATCACAAGAGCAACACGGTGTGCAGTGATTCCTATCACAGTCCAAACAGGAACTTAACCTTGGTTAGCATTTTGGTCACCTTGTTTTCCTTCAGTGCAGTGAAACAGCAAAGAGGGGATTTAGGGGTCCATGGCTGTTTGTGAGGAATTGAGAGAATGTTTTTGTGCCAGTCATTCCTGGAGCCTGCCTAACCTTCGTCTTCACAAGAGGCTAGCACAGGAGGCCAATTAATCTCCCTCCCCCTCTTTGTTGCAGGGCAAAAAAGTCCAAGGTTTCAAGGACACAAGATGGGTAGACAGAGTTGACTTGAGGGACTCTTTCTCTAGCTATTTCCCAGACCGGTAACAAAAGAAGAGGAGAGAAACACTTCTTGGAGACTGTCCAAGAGCCATAGACCCTTCTCTTTCACAATGGAGTGCTCCTGACCTTCCTTTTCAGATTGGAGGAAACTCAACCTTTCTTATAGAGCCATAGAGAAAAAAGATCTGTCCAAAAACAATCTGTCCAACCTGATTTGTTTCCCGTTACATGGTGGTGAATGGTAAGATATACAGAAGGCAAACAAAGATAAACACGTCTCACAAACTTGTAGCACTGGCGCTTCCAGAGTGACCACAAGCTGGTTAATTTCAAGCAATGCCAAAAGCTGTATTCAATTAAATTAGAAAAAAAATAGCAAACCTCAGCCAACTAAGTAATTATCCCAGCAGTGTAATGGTACATTTCTGCTCTTGCCATCTTGGCTTTGTTTGTCTTGGCTTGGACTAGTTTGCTTTCTTAACAGTTTCTTCTAGCATCAATATCTTCACTTGGCCAATAGTTATGCATGTAGAGTTTCCAGTTACCCAGATATTCCAATGTTCCCGTTATGTTGTTATCATCATCGTAATCGTCATCATCATTCAAATCCAGCGAACACCAGTCTATCTGTCCTAGGGCTCCAATCAGGCTTGCTCAGAGATATGCTGGAAATATAGACCCATCGCGACTCTACTGATATTTTTAGTTAATGCTCCCCATCGTAAAACTAGGGCAAGAGAGCTCTGGGAGCCAAACATTCAAGATAATTCACTGCACTTTGGCTGGCAAGTCTTGCACAGTTAACAAGTGTCCCGGAATGACTTTGCATTACTTTTCCACACCCCAATCTCCTCATATCTACACATGGGGGCAAAGTGTTTCCCAACAGCCTGAAGTCCACAAGTGCTCCTAAAATATTCACCTCTTCCTTTGCTCCCGGCTATATGCATTCTCCTTCAAAAGGGATATGGAGGTTAGTGCTCCCCTCGCCCTCACATATCTGCCTGCCCATCATCTGTCTCGATCTGAAATGATCTGTGATGGCACGAGCACCCCTCTCTGGCCAGGAGCCTGCTGGCAGAACTTTTCAGAAGAAAACAAAGAGGAATTCAGACAAAGCAAAAAGCAGGGGAAGGAGAGGCAGACAGTAGACAGAAATAAAGGCAGTGAAAATAAAAAGAAAAGTGTCAACTAAATGTGCTATCATGATGGTTAATGGTTAGGGATATGGATGCTGTGGACTGGCCAAGTGCAAGGAATGACACCCTCTAGATTTACACTCATTATCTCCTCCCAAGGCTAAAACACCAACCTACGCACCCAGAAGCATACATCTCTAGGATCCTCAGGCTGGTGACGTCTAAGGGAAACTTAGTGAAGGCCTATTGTGTAACAGAGCCTGCCCCTCTTGACCAACAATTTCCCCTGTGGTACATTCCTTCTCATGATCACAATTTGATTGCAGTAAGGAAGAAAACAGTCACAACAACTTCCTATTGACTCATGAACAAAACTTGACATTTAGATGGCTTATTGACAAACCGCTCTGTACAGTGCCTGAAAGATATAACAATAACAATAATAAATATTCTATAATATAAAATGTGGTATATAACACTACAAACTAGTTTTCTTTGAACACACATTTTTATTTTTTCATGCATTTCAGTTTCCTCACTGTGTGAGAACAAAACATGGCAATACAAAATCTTAAAAGGTTGCAGCATTGTTGAAAGTAAATACCCACAGTTTTCTGTGTCTATTTGCCCCAAGCTAAACAAAATTTCAATCAGTTCTAAGGATGTATTTTAGACGAGAGAGGAGACGAGAAGTAAGTAGTGTGTCAGAGTCTTCTTTGGTTAAGAAGAATAAAGAAGCAAATCTGCTATTTTCAGCCCGAGGTCATGACAAGGGAAAGAGGCGAAATGAGGGGTTATAGTAGAAATAGAGAAAGGGAGGGAGGTGAGAGAAAGAGAAATAGGGAGATTATCGTACAGTAAAGAGACAGAGAGCATGTCAGAGAATAGAGGGAGCAAGGGAGGGACTGCAGCCTCTCTTTCAGCCTCTCTTTGGTTTGGGGCTGTACTTCAAAGTGTGGAACCGAGGGGATGTTCTGGTGACTCTCAGCATATTGACATGCTTCTGACAAGTGCGCTAACTGTGGATCCAATCTTGCCGCATCTCTGTTTTCTCATGGGATTAAATTAAAGAACACAGCATCCAATTTCATACCTGGCTTCTCCCAGCACATTTCACAGTGTGACATTTACTCACTAGCATGATGCCCTCTCGCTCTCTCTCTCTCTCTCTCTCACTCTCTGCTGATAGTTAATGCGCTGTGTAGAAAACAAGGGTGGTGGAGAGGAGGAAAACGAAATATATTTGCTCATGAGATTAACAATATTGGGTTGAAGAACGCCATTCCCCTTCCCCCACTCTTGGAGAACAAGCTATTAATCGGCGATACTGCTAGAGACGGCTTATTTAGTTGCAGCTTTTATTGTTTTGTATATCTGTTGGATCTGCATTAAGGTACACTGCTCAACGGGTAGCTGCACCACACAGATAAAGATGGCAATTAACTACTAGAAACTGAGGATTAGACAATGCATTTGGAGAAACCTTTGGCCCCAATAGCAGTATTGTTTGAAGAGTTTTGTTCTGAAATGAGACATTGACTCAAAAAAGTGACACTTAAATTATTCAAAACACAAAATTCTAAAAAATAATTGAACTCTAGAAATACCTGGCTGTTGAACCCGGAGGCAACCACGGCTTTTCTGAGACACCGCTGGAGGTCTGTAAGTGTTGACCGAAACAAATCCTTGCATCTGACTGACCATGAAGTCTATAACATCCCTCAAATCTGCAGATTGATGCCAGTAAAGCCCATTAGCTCTCAGAATCCTTGTCAGTGGTTTCTTTTCAAGAATCATACCTTTCATGACGAGCGCTGCCAGTGGGCAATGCCTTGATAACTCATCCGCTTTATTTTACGTAAAACAAGATTAACAAATCTCTCTCCATTATATTTGATCAATTATCAACTTGTTTGCCTTCTGATTCAACGAAATAAACCTTTATTCAACAAAATATCAGACTAATGAAAGTAAATGAATCAATGCAAACTAAATTCAACAATTTAAAACTTTTTTTTCCTGCAGCCACTACTACTTTGCGTAATCAAATGTGTGAAATTAGTTTTGATAGAGTTTTGATTGTGCTCACTGGATAAATGCAACATCCATTTATTTGTTGAGTAGAGCACTGGATGAGGAGGAGGGTGGAGAAAATTTATTTTCAAAGTTGATTTTGTAGAATTCACAAAATTCAGCCATTTAAAGCCATGTAGGAAAAGTCATGGAAGGATGAGGATATTGCATTTAGCCTTGGAGAAAGCACCTGTACCTTTCTTGGCCTGACCAGTGTTCAGTCCTTGTTGAAAAAATGATAAAATGTATTTTTTTTACATTTGAGATCCTCTATATTTTTGTGAAAGTAATAGTAAATGATGAACTTTAGGTAACGGTATTTTTTCGAAATGGATTATTGACTATTGGAATAAAACTCTTCATTTCTAGATGTGATCATGTATTGTCACATAAAGGTTTATAATTGGGTCTAGAAACAATCCTGATTAATTTGTTGGTAGATTCCTATGAGAACATAATCCTAGTTTGATTGCTTTGGAATGTGATAGATAACATATGAATTATGAAGAGCCATCCTCTCCATCACAGCCATATGGCAGATGTAGTGAGATCAAATATGTTGGAGAGGTCTTGCATCATTGACTTAATAATCCTGAATCCCCAAAGGAAGGAAGGAAGAGGACGTCAGGTGTGGCAGACAATACCCGTCCAACCTTCATTAAGAGCTGATCCGCCTTTCATTAAGAGCTTTACTGTGGGATTTCCCTCCAGCCCGGCAGTGTGGGAACTGACTGATATGCTCCAGTGCAGAGGACCTGAGGACCCCTCTGGATCTGTCTCCAATTAGACTGTGCCACCACTGGAGGGTTATGAGGTTTCCCATATGATCGACAGGGAGGGGAGATATGGAGACACAAACAGGTGTGACTTGTTTAACGTTAAATCTGACAGCTCAACAAAGATAATGAACGTGTTTTTTTACGGCTGGTAGATCAACAGCTCATTACTGCTGCTATAAATAATGATGCTTGCGCTTCAAATCTTTAACATATCGCTCATATGATGCCTGCGTTTAGACCTTTTGCGCTTGAGACCTTTCTAGAAAAAGGTCACAAGACATAAAACACAAAACATACCACATGACCTGTGTGGCCTTTTCAGCCTCTGGCCATGTTCTGCAACTCACCAAACATGTTGCCAATATGCCCATTCCTTGTCAAAGGCCGCAGCTCATTCTTGCCCCAGGCGTAGCGCTTGTAGTTGTCCCAGGCAAACTTCATCATCTGCAACATAAACAGGACAGACATACCGGTCATTGGGCTGATAGCAAAGCAACCTTCCAACAAACCCAGACGTAATTAAACTGGAACGGCCAAAGCCAATGGCTTATTGATCAGGACTGGCTTAAGGACAAGCACGCAATTATCATACAAACCATGCTGCTAAACACTGGGAGTGACACTTCCCCTGCGGCTACCCCTTCTAAATAAAGATTTGAGTGATGTCACCAGATGAAAAGATAGATTAGAACACATCTGAAGAAGGAAAGTAATCTGAAATCGATGCCCTCTATCCCTCCCCGATATGCTATAGATGAAGTGATTTGGATGTGATTTGCAAGATGTGGAAAAGGGAATTTACTAATACATTTCCGCCTGCAGTGACACACAGCTCAACTATAATTAGTGGAGCTGCATGTGAGGGGATATAGATTTACTCAAATGCATGACTATGAAAACAGACAACACAGAAAAAAAGAATGTTTCAGGCAATACCCTTTTAAATTTCCACTTCTCTAGTTGGAGTTGTAGACATGCCAGCCATCCATATTATTTATGATTCGTTTTTTACCACGCCGTGGTCGCCACAGCCTGTACGCTATCAAACTTTGTAATCATGTGGTAAAAGTAATTTTCCACAAATCTGTCTGACTTTTCCATTCTGTGGGTTTGGGTAACATGATGTAATTTGTATTGTCAATACTGCAAGAGACTCCCAGCACTCCAGAGGTGGGCTCATAGCAGCATCTATCTCAGCCTGTGACACATAGGCAACATCCATCTGATTACCTCTGACAAGGCCTCCAGCAGAAAATCCTCTCATCCAAAAAGCCCATTATGGACACCTCAGACAACTACAGTGCAAGAGCCTGTTCTCACAGTCTCCAAATCAGACGGGGGACACATTGTTCAAGATCTAAATGCCCAGCAAATGGTTCTGGAAAACAGGGGCCAAACTTCAAGCTGAGAGTGGGAAAGAAATGATGCATCTTTTGCCATTAAATTATTTTGAGGCTATTGAGTCAGTTCAGTGATTTGACATTTGTCATCTCCCCATACATTTGTATTGAATTCATAGACCAGAAGAAACAGCCCAGTCTGCATTAGGATCATCTTTGCTTTGTGTCAGTTTGGTAGTAAGAGTGGCATTTCAGGTTTTGTAGCTTTTCAATTTGGACAGGGACACCAAATCAGAGCAGAAAGCGTTTCAAATGGTGCTTTTTCCAAACCTCACCTAAAAACAAATACAAACGATATATGTAGGAGCAATCCCAGTGAATGTGAAAAACAAGCACAAAATATGATGATGGGGACTAGCACCAATCATATTGATGGTGGAAATATGTTTGCAAAGTTAATCGTTTTCTCAAGAAAGTGGCGAAAGAACAAAAATAGCCAAAATGTCAGCCTGAATGAGTCCTGAGCAAAATGTTCTTTCTCACAGAATAAAAATCATCAACATTTCAAATGTCTCAGGTTTCATTTGAAATTCACTCCATCTTTTATAATGCCAGTCTGGCTGGGTTCTCCAGGGGCTTTAAAAGAAGGAGAACAAAAGTAATGGGAGAAAAAACGTTTCTACACAAATGCAGCATTTGGTAAATGTTAGAACTCCGTGGCCACTTTTGTTTCTTCTGAAGGATGTTATGACATATAGTCTTAGCAGAAAAGAAACAAATAGCATGATAAAACATGCCAGGGAAGTAGAACTTTATCACCAGCATCAAATAAATGGGGGGAAACTAGAAAACAAAGGCAGATGGTAAGCACAGATAGCATGACTATTAGGCATAGAGAATGGGAAATATCAGCATGAATCAGTGGAACATAATTCTAACCTCCCAGATGCTATCTTTTGACTTTTTACAAGATATTTAGATGTACATCAGCTTAGAGAATCGCTATGCCAACAATTACCTAAAGAATTGTTACAGTAGCTTGCCAAATAGTATATTATTGCATTGTGTTACTACAGGTAAAAGCCTTCTAGACGGTCTCGAAGCTTGACTGTAACCATCAGTAAACAGCACTTGGCTCGGCTTCCTGCTAAAGATGATGGTCCATTCCACTGGAGGGCAACAGACATTCAGCATTGTGTTTTCACAGCATTGGTGTTATGCTCAGTGGGGGTCAAAGTGTGGGAGGGCCAGGGTCACAGCCGCAGGATCGCTGGCGTAACAACCCAACATCACGACACACAAACACACCACAAACACAATGCTGATCAATTGCTGCAGCCACAGCCAAGCACGCCAACCCCAAGGCTGTCTTTTGAAGGGAGAAAATGTATGTGTATCATTTCTAGGGGCACATAAAGCAGACACACAGTCACAGACTGACAAGACATTGACTGTTCTTTGGCTCACTAATTGGCTGGTTGTTGAGCAAAGCAGATCAATAATTGAACACAGACAGTGATTAAAATGAATCAGGGATTGACCTGGGCTACAATGTGCCTCCCTCAAACCCTGAGGTCAAATGTCATGTGCTGCTGATCATGCGCACAACAATGCCCAGATTATGATGGTGACACAAGTGGTTGCAGACTTCATTAAAACCCCTCAGGAAGAGACGTAATATCACTGGTTCTGATCAGATCAAACACATGATGGGTATAGAAAATCCTTGCCGCAATATTCATTCACCGTTTCCTTTTTATGAGAAAATGTATTGTCTGATCTTTTGCTGAAATGAACTCAAGGGTGTAAACTTTCTAATGTCCCATCAGCTCTACATAACTTAAATAACCATAAATAAATGGGATCATCTGTCTATCTCTAAAAAGGGGCAGAACAGAACAATATTTTGGTCAGCAGAAAATCCAATGTGTCTCCAGTGTAGAAGATAATACTTAGCGCCGGACCCCTTCATCCTCGACAAGCCTAGCATGGCCCCCCAAGCTGCCTCTGCATTGTTTGGAGCAGCAGCAAGGCTTGCCGGAGAGAGACCCCGTATGGTGTAAGTGTGGGTGTATACAAGAAGATCACAACGTAGAGGTAGAAAGTATTTGATCATGCTGCCTCACTGAAAGCATACAATCATTAAATTTTGTTGATCTGACAGATATTTGAGGTACGTATTAAATCACAAGGTATGACAGCATGTACAAATGTGTTTCTGCCTTCTGCTTCCATTGTTATCCATGGATAACAGAAAGCCAGACTATACCGTCATTCTAGGCATATCAATTGGCCTTGCCCGAAGGACGAAACCCTTGCTATAAAACTTGATCCTACCATATTTGGCTGAGGATGTGGATCTGCCTGTTGTACACTATAAACACCAGGTGTTCCTCTTTGATGGATGTGTTTGTTGCAAAACACAAGGCTCTAATGAACCGCTCTTTGTGTTTTCAAATCTGTTGGATCCACATTTGCTACCTTCATTATTGCCTATTTGCACAAACAGAAACTCTCAAAGGTGCACACACCCACAGATTACCCATTTATGAGAGGAATACTGCTATGTACATTTGTGAGTCGTGTGCTATAAATCATGACAGAATGTGACGAAAAAAGGAGGATTAAAGGGCTATTTTCTCCATCAATCATAGCAGAGGTAGGGAATAATACCCACCGAGGTGCAGATGTTTAACAATTTGAATGGCTGACACAAAGTCTAAGAACCATCTGGCACCAAGCAGAGAGGGAGAGGAGATAATTAAAACTGAGATTTCTCCCAGACCATTATGTAAAATAAAATGAACAACTAACTTCAAAACCAAAAGGCAGTGTTACAGTATAAGCATATAGTAGACTTCTGGAGGTACGGTGAAGTGATACGGTGAGTCTTCTGAATGGCTTTATGGGGCTTCTTATGAAAGCAGCACAGTCTTCATTTGTTTCAATATATACACTACAATATAGACTACCACAATGTATACTTAAACCAATTTTAAGATGTAACACATTAAATTCCACGGATTTACTCAAAATGTCTCCACATACCCCGTAATATCCTGTAAAAGTTGGTTCATTGTAAACACGGTATCTAGTGGCACAGGAGAAGATGTCCTGAGGTTAACTGGTGGGCTGGAACACTTTGCAGCTTTTTTCTGGACAACTAATTACAGCAAATCTTCAGCTTAGTGCACAGCAAGGGTCCTCGTCACCCTGATATCAGCAACTTCTCTGTTTATGCCCTTCAAGGCATCTTGCTTTTGCAACTCAGAGCACACCAAGTTGCTGAGAGGTTGTTGAAAAAAAATGTAAAAGGCAACAAAAAGCAAGATTACAATGAGTGAAAGAAAACTAATCAGTGCATCAGTCTGCATCAAGTGCTGAAAATACTAACATAAAAGAAGGAGGGTGCTAGAACATGAGGTGATGCATGTGATAAAAAAAGTGTAGACACATTCACAGGATATGGCGATCCAGCAGCGTGGCTGTGAGAGTAGCTGGGCTATCAGCAGGGTGTGAGCTCTTCTTCTCAAACCATGGCTGTTACTAAAACAGTGGATGGGTTGACAGAAAAACAGCATAAAAAGCTTGAAGATCTTACATTCTCAACGTTGTCTAACCGTGAGCTTTATCCTCCTCTGCTGCAGATAACAAGCACCGAGCTGTAATTTGCTAGTTAAGTTGCACTCAAGCACACACCTGAAATTGTACTGCACCTGTTCTTGGGAAAACTGCAGGAAATAATTCTGAACCAGGTTAACTACTGAGCAAAATGGGCATGCCTACACGCACACATGCAAGCATTCTACTACCGGGTTAAGGGTTTGATACCCACTGGGATCATCCATGCTGAAAATGTATGCACTCGTGGTACTGTCTGGCACTTTGGGCAAAAGCATCCACCAAATAGCCTATGAGATCAGAGGCACGCCTCTGCCCTGCAAGAACAAATAGTTCCTAGGTGGAATGCTGTTGAAATATTACCTCCAGTGGGTCTCACCCTACTACCTGTGGTGAAAATTACACTCTGCATGCCCTTCATACCTTCTTTCATTCATTCCATTTGCTTCTGACATTTGGATGAAATTGTTCTTCACAATAAGATTCAACTGTGGGAGAGCAGGAGACCACAGTATATGGCGACATCTGCTACTGCAGCAATATAATTGTCATTTCAAATCCCTTACAACATAAAATAATGGTGATCGTTCTTGGGGGATTTTTCGTTTATCGGAGCACTAGTTCTAATCTTCACCTCAAAATGAAGAAGAAATGGAAGAAAAATATTTATCACATTGCCAAGTTGCTAGTGAAAAAATCTCTGCAGCATTTAATCCCACGTGGCCCTTCATGGACACTCACTGTTTCTTAGCAGGGAAGATGAAATATGGCAAGGCATGAACATGGCAAGGCAGATGTTTGGGAGTATTCACATCATATCAGTGACAGGGTTGGATCTGTGGAGCTGCTTCGTAACACTGTCACTCTCAGTCATTTTGAATATTGACTGAGCTTTCAGTCAATCAATCAATCAGCCAGTCAGTCTGTCAATTCGTCACAGTCTGCTTCTCTTTTACTCCCTCAAATTGAGATACTAGAGGTGTTTAGGTTGCGAGCATCCCATTCATAGTTGCATCTGCTATGCACAAGCTAGCTACAGTTGCAAGAAAAGATTTTGAATTACCTGCATTCCTGCATAAATGGCTCCTAAAAAAGATCTCATCCTCTCCTATCATATCTGATTGTTGTGACATCATAACAATAGATAAACACAATGTGATTTAACAAATAACACACAAAAAAAGTACTATTTTTATTGAACATATTGTTCAAACATTGACAGCCTAAGCTGGAACAAGTATGTTAACCTCGAGGACAATGACTTCTTTGAGAGGGGGTAACTGAAGTCAGGTGATCCAATCCATGAGATGACATTCAAGTGTGGGTTAGAGGTGTCCTGTCATATATACACCCCAACAAAGTTTGATTACCAACAGAGTCTGCTCTCCAAAAAAAGAAGTGGAAAGTGTTGAAGTGGAATACGCCCTGGTCAAAAGAAATTTCAGAAGACCTCCGGTTGTGAGGTTCATAAGGCTGGAAAAGGCTACAAAAGCATTTCCAAAGACTTGGGCCTCCATCCGCCTACAGTCAGACAGTTTGTATACAAATGGAGAAAATGTAGTGCCATTGCTACTCTCCCTAGGAGTGGGTGTCAGAAAGAGCACAGCAAGACCACACTGCATACTGGTCAAGGAGGTGACAAAGAACCCTCAAGTAACAGCTAACAATCCGCAGGCGTCTCTTGAACTTGTCCACAAGTCCACAAAAAGAAAGAAAACAAGAGTGGTGTTCATGGGAGGATACTGATGAGGAAACCAGTGCTCTCCACAAAAAAAACTGCTGCTGTCTCAGGTTTGCCACCTGGATGTTCCACAAAGCAACCTATCAATGTTAGTGTGGACAGATGAGACAAAAATTTAACTGTTTGGCAAAAGGGCACAATGTTTAGAGGAGAAAAAAAACATTGCATACCAACAGCAAAACCTCATCCCAAACATCAAGCATGGTGTGGGGAGCTTTGCTGCCTCAGGGCCTGGAAGGCTTGCAATCATTCAGGGATCAATGAATTTCAAATTGTATCAGGAAATTCAACAGGAGAATATCAGCGTAATGGTCCGTGATCTGAAGCTTAACAGAGGTTGGGTCATGCAGCATGACAATGACCCCAAACACAAAAACAAATCTACAACAGAATGGCTTGGAAAATTAGCATTTTGGTACGGCGAAGTCAGAGTCCTGACCTTAACCCTATTGAAATGTTGTGGCATGACCTGAAGCAAGCCGTTCATGCAAGACACCTCAAAAATATCAATGAACTGAAACAATTCTGAAAGGAGGAATGGTGCAAAATACCTCCTAAGCGCAACTACAACTACAGGAAACATTTGGTTGAGGAGCTTCCACCAGTTACTAAATCTCTGTGTTAATGTGTTAAATCACATTGTGTTTATCTATTTTTATGACTTAGATGACAATATTTTAGTTGCCATTTATACAGGAATGCAGGTAATTCAAAAGGGTTCCCAAACCTTTTCCCGCAACTGTATGTGCTTGTCCATTTCATTTTGTACACTCACAATGGAGCACTGTCTCTCTTCCAGAGCTATCAATAAAACGCTGCATAGACCATGCTGACCAGAGTACATCTCTGTTCACCAAGACAATGTGGATCATTTCACACCACATAACGAGAGTCTCATAAATATACACGAGGCATGCCTCAAAATCCCTTTGGCACCTTCCTTCTCTGCACATTTTGTAATGCAATTGTTATGTTTGGTGCCATGAGCGAGCCATCCTTTTAATCTGAGGAGTCTTGAAAGGATCATGGGTAATAAATCACCCCGGCATCCCAGTACCCCAGCGTGGCAGCTCCGAGACACCACTGCGTTAACAAGGTGCTGTGTCATCACCTGAAGCCAAAGGGACCTTTGGCAGAGAAAACACAGGATCAGCTCCCCCCTCTTTCTCCCTAAACTTCCCACCTTACCTCCCCCATCTGCCCCCTCACAGTTTCCTCCTTCCTCCAGTGTTAGACCTGTACTGGAGCGGAGCCATTTCCGGCCTGTTAAAAACACATTTATGGACAGCAGCAACACAGCCTTGCAGGTCTCTGAAGGCCACTGAGGTCTCATCCTGAATCAGCAAAACACTGTGGTCAATTACCAGCAAGTTCCAAAACAAGAGCTGCAATGACAGGAGGGAGAGGATACAGGCAGCACTGAGCTGCAGATCATTCATGCATGGAAATAATGGATGTCAGATGTCTTTTGCCCACTAAGCACAGTTGTAAATTCTATTAGAGATATACTGAATGTTTAAATCAGTGATCACTTTATGTGCAATTAAGACAAAAAAGGACGTTGCAGAAGTGATAGTTTGGTTAAATTGAAACCCTAATAGTTTCAATAGTTCCTATTTTAAAAAGGGGCCTTGTCCTGTTTGGAAATCATTGCTCCAGTCAAACATGATGAACAGTAGAACTAGCAAGCCATTCAGAACTCCTACCTCCAATAGCTAAAAGTATGCTATTAAACAAAATATGCACCTGGAATATAACAGATTTTTGATTAACAAATGCATGCACAGTGCTTATAATTTACAAGAACCATGAGTCAGCAAGCCTTGATATACGCACAAAATGCTTTCACCCAGCTGTTGGCACACAATTTGTGCAAATCATTGGGCTGTAAACTGAAGATTCTTTTTATTGTGAAAGTTCCTTGCAAATTATAACAATACAATTTGCTTCCATGGAGTATTTCTATGTTTTCTGTAGCATTATTTTCCTGACACCAATTAGTATCCATTTCTAATTAAATAATACTGCTTCATTCCACAGAAAACATTGAAACTAATGACTAAATTACAAATTCAAGCCAGTTTAAGTCTTCGCAATGTAAATCCATTATAGTGTATGTACAGTATGTGTGCATGTATTTCCTGTATCTCTCTCCAGCAGTTACCTTCACCACTCTCATTAGGAGCAATGTGTGGCCTGTGCCAAGTCCTCTCCCGAGTCTCTCCCACTGCAGGGCTGAGAGTTCCAACGTGCCATGAAAGATTCATGCCAGGAGAGGGAGAACAGCCACGAGGAGCCTATTAAAATGTCTGGAGTCAGGTCCCGAATTGTTGGGGAGGCAGACCTGGAGTATTAACGCATCTAAATGGCCCCCGAAGACCCCACTGATGAGCAATGAGGAGAAAGAAAGATACGACACCAGAGTCTTGAATAGACCTAACTAAGCCTTTAAAACAGTACTAAAGGCAGTTAGAATCAGAACCACTTACATTGCCAAGTACAATATATGTGCAGGACTTTGTCTTGGTGGCAGATGGTGTGGAGACACATTGACAACTTAATTCTGTAGTTTTACAGTATATACTATGAAACTTGGTACAGTCAATATTCAAGGGCAACATTTTAAGATTGAAGCAGTTGTTCATTCCTGTTGTTATACCAGTCAGAGGGGCCACAAGCAACACTAGTTGGAAAAGGGTTTCTGTCCATCAGAGTTGCCTTAAATATGGCCACCTGGGAACAAGTAGGTAGGCAGACCACCAGCCTCTAATGGGTGTAGGGAAGGAGAGGACAGGGCTGTTCAGGGAGCAGGAACCAAAGGCCTGGGTTAGTGCATTGGGCTAATAATGACAGGAACTACAGACCAGCTGAATAACTGTATGCATTACAACTTCATTACAAAACTTTGTACTCATAGGATTTTATGGACACGAATGCAAACCCAAACAGAATCAGGATTTGTTTCAATCTACAAAAAGTTTTTAAGTTTGTAAATGGTGATAGTAAAAAAAAAAGAAAAGCAGAATTCACACATTTCCCTTATATTTTCAACAACAAAAAAAGGAAATGTCTGGATAATCTCTTTGGGCCTTGACAACAGTCATGAGTCAGAGTGAAACCCTGGCTGAAGCATTGGATTAACACTAGTTTTAACTGAGTCACTCTTTCTTTATTTAGTAGCATTACATTCCAAAGAGATTTTGGTCTGCACAAGGACACACACGGCTCCAGTCCAATAGTCTTTCCCCCTTTCAATTTCCTTGGATCGCTGAGCCAGCCCAATCAAAAGCCGCTGCAAGAAAAGTTGATGGAAGCTGAAAACGAGTCGAAACTGTAACTTAAGGTGCGAGTTACACCTCCCCCCCCCTACCATCCTTCCCTGCTCCCTTCGCAAAGGAGGCTGGTTAATAAAATTGCAGGAATGGCACCCAAAATGAGGTGTTTGTGGAAATAAACATATACCATTACAGAGCTTTTATTTTTAGAAAGAGTAAGGCAGAAGGCGGAGAAGAGGAAAAGGATGATGAAAGAAGGACATTGCCAAGAAATTGCCAATTTGAGTTGGCTGCCTGGGGATAGGATTCCACTTTGGGAAACACGCTGTGTGTTTTTGTGTGGGTAATGACAGCAGGCCTGCCATGCTTATTAGAGCTGAATTCACAATGCCCCCCATAGAAACTTCTGCCACGTGTTTCACAGTCCATCCACAGGTATTTTCACTTAGTGTAACAACTGTAGGAAGAATTTTAGCAAGAGTTGTTTTAAGAGGCAGAAGTGCAAGTGGATCAGTTTTTAAATACACCAGGGAGGCAAAGGGGGGCACTATTAATAGCTTTTACCAAATTCAGGGTAAGACAGGGAGAGCTGGCTTTCTATAAAAGTACTAGGATTCTGATGAAAAGAAAGAGAGGCTGATGACCTGTTTTCTACTGGTGTTACCTGTCTGGCTGTTGACGTTTTCAGATGCATTTCTCCTTCAGTCTGCATATTGGTAAGGAGAAACCGACCATCACAGTGTGCAAATCACACAATAGACATTTTGACATATTGCTCTACTGTCCCAGTCAGGCTGGCAGACCACCAAGTCTCTCAAAAAGTCTTCCTCCATGGGCAGTGTCAATAAAGCAGAATAATACTATTCACTCAAAATGTTTGGCAGTTCTGAGCCATGCAATTTTATGCAGTGTCAATCACAATATTTCCCTGTGGTGAGCTGACCATCATGACTTTTTCCCAGTCCACAGCACTGGCATCAGTAGGTGTGCACTTTATCTATTTGGCAGTAAAATCTTGTGGACAACTCACTGCAGTGTACCCACCATTGCTGCTGTGAGAGAGCATGATCACAACAAGAATCAGAATCACTTTTTTTGCCAAGTACAATAAACCCACAAGAATGTCTCTTGGCAAAGACATATTGACAACTTCCAGAGTTTCATAGTGCATACTTGCTTGAGCAGTGCGGTACACAGTATGTGTGCTGCAATTCGCCATAGCTGCCAGGCACGACACCAACGGGAACCTGAATCATACAGTAAATCATTAATTATGAATCATAATGGTATGCAAACTGTCTCCTTGCTAACAAACTGAAAGAAATGCTCATAAAAGCAGTTTAATTAATAGCTTATCACCTTGGCTGTGCCTCAGAGCATGCTTCAAATTCTACTGCACTCATCCAGAATAGGGCATCAGATGGTGGCTTTGAAACACCTTCCTTCCCTGTACCATTCTTCAAACACCAAGGCAAGCCTTTGAACTCAAAGGTGTCATGAATATTTCATTTCAAATATGTGACTTTTCTAGAGTAAACGAGTCGGATACCAAAAGGTTTGAATTACACTCGCGCTTTTTCTTTTCCATTGGCAATGACTTTGAAACCAATTTCCTATAACCAACTGAAAACGTTTCTATTCATAACACTCAGTATGCAGTGTCTGATGTGTATGAGTATGATGAAGGACTGTAATATAAAAGTAATGAAAAAGAAGATAATTTATCATTGCATTTCTTTTTTTCCTAAATAAAAACAGCTGCAGGTTTTCTGAAGCGCTGTGCTTTTAACAGGAGTGTTGGGGGCCACATAAACAGCAACAACAAAACACCAGCAATGCCTTACTGTCCATGTAAATCCTAAAAAAAAACACTTATAAAATGGATAAAATGCCAGAGCTCTGCCTACCATTAGCAAGCTAGGAAACCAACAGACCTCGTAAATTCTAATTTAATAACTGGGCCTGCAGACACCGCATGTAAAGATAAGCAGAATAACCTCTTGAAGGGACCATGCTTTAATTTATTATCAATTTCAGACACCAGTAATTTAAAGTCAGGGTGTACAATGCATTTTCGCTGAGTTATGAACACAGGTCCCGAGAAAACTTATATATTTCTTTTCTTCGCCTTTGAGGTGGAGGAGAGACATCAGTCACCCTGCCGGTGTGACAGCCTTATTCTCTCACTTTGATGAAATCTCAGTCAAAAAAGAGCCAATTTAGTTGCTCAGGCAATAAACCCTCCACTCCCTTATCCTCTGCCATGCTCACATGCAGCAGAACATGCATACTCTTCCTTGCACCCACACAAATGCCAAAAATATCATCTTCAATGAAAAATAATGGGAGCCTAAGCTCTTGAGAGGATCATAACTGTGTGAACACGTCAACATTTCTCTATACAATAGCAATACATAATTTTTCATACAGTCAACTGTCATGGATCCTGGCAGCAGTTCTTCCTCATAGCCTGTCTCCCTGTCTCCGCCCACCGACCTAGTTTCCCCCTCCTGCTTGTCACCTGTTCCTGCCCAGCCTATCAGAGAATTCACTCAATTCCAGCCTCCACACCTGAATGCAATCTGTAATCAGCATTTGGTATAAGTAGAGACCTGTTCCTGATATTTCCTGGCAGAACATTTTAGCTTGCCTAGATGTAATAGCTTGAGTAGCTGACTATGTTTTGTGCCTGCTGTTTTTGGTACCTTAGCCCTGTCGCCTGTTCGGTATTGACCTGGACTGTCTTGACTACGTTTTGGATCTCACACTAATAAATTGGTGTTGAACTTTGACCAGCGTGTCTGTTCTTCTCTGCGTGTGAGTCCCAGCCTGTTTGCCTGACAGTGAACACTGGCAAACCACTTCTGTAATGCAGGCCTTGTGACTTTTCTGTATAGAGCGTACTGAAAGCTCATTTATCGGGTCAATAAAATAATAAAATCAAAAAAGAATGTCCTTGCCAATGTTGTGTGCACCACTTTCAAATATAACTATATTTTTTTTCTATTTGACTTTTGAAAGACAATTATTCCATCCATCCAAAATCCCCATCACTCTAAAATAAACGAATAAACCAACCTGCTAGCTGAATAAAATAAGTGGGAATAGAAAGGGAAATGAAATTGAAAGAAGAGCACAAAAGGCAATTCGTAGGCTGTTTCAGAAGTCACTTTTTCAAAATAGAGTGAATATAATCATGTTGGCTAAGCTTTCAGCAAAATCTCAAAACCGCAAGAGAAATTGATAGGTTCTGTTAAATCTCTGCATTTCCCTCTACACTATGCCATTGGTGGATTCTTTCATCCAAAACACACATACAGTGCCATGACTGCATACAGCTTTAACCTAAGTGACCCCAGTGGGAATATCTGAAAGGGCTAAATTGTAAAATTGGTAAGATGTAAGAGCATTAAAACACATAAAGCCTACAGGGGACTATTGATCACTGTCTGCAATATCACTTATTGAAATATGAAGCTGGAGGAAAAGAGCTTAGCCACGTCAGACATGAAGATTCTCGGTACCCTTGCATTTTATGCAGATAATGCACAATGTCTTCTGAACAGAACTGCATATGTGGTCCACTCCATAGAAAGGGCCCAGAGCTCACTCATCCCGAGGCACTTTTAAGCTGCATGCTATAAAGCAAGTTCTAAGTGTGATAGAAACAGTAATGCTATCAATCCACTCCATATCGATTAGCATCCATATGTGAGCCAGGTGCTAACATGCAACTCAATTTAGTGATGAAATACTGTACGTGGGGAAACTTGTAACCAGATGTGATAGCATCATCCTGAGCAAAGGCAAGCAGTTCAATTGGAGAACATGAGTTTAAAAAAAAAAATAGAGAGGGAACACAATGGCTAAAGGTGACAGTCCATCTGCAGTCCATCGTAAACTTTTGAACCCCCGATTACTGTCTCCCCCTTACACTCCCAACCCCAACCCCACCTCCAGAAACACTGATCATCTCACCTCCTGGCTCTTTAGATAACAGCAATTATGCAGCCAGAGAAGTCACAGAGGAGCCTGGAATGGTAATGCGAGATGGGGTGACAAGAGTTGGGGGGGGCAAGCTTTCTAATATGGGCGAGCTACCTGATTCACCTCTGGACTGCAGTGATGGGCTCCGGTCATCTCTTGATTAGTTCTGTTTGTACATGGGAGGTTTAGTGTACACAGACGGCTTCATTTCAGAAGCATGACAGAGGTGCAGAGGAGAGGAAAAGAAAGAAGAGAAAGGAGAGGAAAGAAATATAATCCTGTCACAGAATGCTTGGAGAGTGGTTATCAGTGGGTACAAGGGACACGCCACCATGTTGGAGGTGTGACACCAAAAGGAGAGATTGCAACGTTGTCACCTCTTCCACTCTAATCCATCTCCCTCTTTTAGTGTATAATCCGAACACCCTGCCACGACACAGAAGTTGTTCATGTTTCGTCATAGAGGAAGAGGCAATAGCAATTACAATCGCTCCTTTTGTTGCCACTTTTCCAATAGGGTGTTGTACATACTGTATGTCATACTGTAACAGTGTTTCAAGAAATATTTATTTTTAAAAGGGGCAAAATCCTGAGCAAAATCCAGTAGAAAAATCACACAACAAATGAAAGATGTACTTTCTAACATGCATATGAGTGTATCTGTCAGCATTTCCTGCCTGCCTTGCCTGTCGATCAAAACAGACATCATGCAACTGTAATGTCTCATCCTGATAAAGCTGTATGCTTGTTGGTAGTAAATTAATCAATTATTTTGGTTCAGTTCCTCCACGTCGATATAGCTATCAGTTCCATACTTAATCGTGACCTTGAAAACCCCCTGCTGGTTTGCCTTGGGGAACCAACTACTCACTTGATGGGAAGTAGTCTTGCTGTGATACCACCTTGTTCATGGAGTTCAATGGCTAATAATAATGAAAACTAGAAAACCGCTAGCTGGTGAATACACATTAACAATGTATGTTGCCACAATATGAGAGAAAATACATATATATATATATATATATATTGAAAGTCTGTGTATAAACCATTGGGATCCTGTAATGATAATAAATGATAATAAAAACCTTTGACTCTATTCCCACCAAGGCCGCTCATGCTAAAAATGTATGCACTCTTGGATTAAAGTTCAAGCAACAAGGGAAGTCTTTCTGCATAAAAACACAACATGGCTTTATATGAAATGTGATATGATATAAATTATTACAATTATATTTCAACACTCAAATACAGTGCATTCAGAAAGTATTCAGACCCCTTCACTTTTTTCACATTTTGTTATGTTGCAGCCTTATGCTAAAATCGTTTAAATTCATTTTTTCCCTCATCAATCTACACTCAATACCCCATAATGACAAAGTGAAAACAGAATTTTAGAAATTTTTGCAAATTAATTAAAAAGGAAAAACTGAAATATCACATTGACATAAGTATTCAGACCCTTTGCTATGACACTTGAAATTTAGCTCAGGTGCTTCCCATTTCTCTTGATCATCTTTGAGATGTTTCTACACCTTGTTTGGAGTCCACCTTTGGTAAATTCAATTGATTGGACATGATTTGGAAAGGCACACACCTGTCTATATAAGGTCTCACAG
>OOFE01046827.1:0-10477 GCA_900323365.1 Monocentris japonica
CAGACACACAGACACAGACACAGACACAGACACACACACACACACACACACACACACACACACACTCGTGCTTGAAAGTTTGTGAACCTTGGTCTTGGACTAAATCTGTACAGGAACTGAGTTTTTAGGGTGGGCTTTAATTGTGCTCACCGTGAGTTCAGGGTAGGTGTTCTTGATCAGGTAGAACATCTTCATATGAGAGCGCAGGTCACCCAACGTCAGAAACTCATCAACTCCCTCTTTAGTCTTGCCCTTTGACTTCTCTTCCAGGGCGTTTTCCTCACGCACCTTCTTCACCTGGAAACAATTTTTGATTTGTATTTTTTACATTCCCAGGGTGACGCAGTCGAAGAACCACTGATGTAGACCAGTTTTTTCTCTAGCAACGGTAACGGAAGTCAATTAACCCACGACAAATAACCCATGACAGGCCGTGGTATATGGAATTTCTATCCCAGTTAAGGTGCGTTATCTGTAACGGTCCTAACTGCTTTTAAAAAGTGGCTACTACATTATTTCAGTATATTACTGTAACCTTTCATCATCAGTAGCTTATATTTTCCTGAAGAAACTACAAAAATGCCATTTTGTGACAAAGTAGTCCAAAGCAACGACCAAAGTTAATCACCTGCATAGAATGTTTTCCCCCCCGTTAGGCCGATATTTACAGCGGAGTAATATGAAACGCTTGACCCGGTATCGACCAGTCAGAGGGCTGGACTCAACCTCCCCGTTTTATAAAAGAATTTCCACTATGTTCTAGATTTGTGCTTTCTAAAGACCGGGTCAGGACCCAAAGAGGGCTTATGGGTAGATGAAAGGCAGTGACTATGAGCATCCTGATGGGTCAGCCGTCTGGGGCGCGTGCCATGTAACTGTGATAAATCTGACCTGGGACCTTTGTCGTACGTCTTCTCTCTCTCACCCCCAATTTTTCCTGTCACTCTCTACTATGAACTGTCCAATGAAGGCAAAAATGCCAACCACCAAAAAAACAAAACCTGGTGCAACAGCAGCTAAGAAAAATAATCAACTGATAAAACATTTAGGAAACAACAATCAAATCATCATGACTGCTTTCTGGCTGTAAAACGACAATGTGTAAAAACCTATCAACTTGAAAATCTTATTGATTTGGTCCCGCTGCAGCTGATGTGAAACCTTATGAAACAGTTATAACAGAATAACATAAATGTTTTGTCTGACATTCTTTGGAGGTAAGATGCTCAGAAAGAATGTACGATTCAAGTCAGAATTGGTGGAAATAGGTGAGGGGATGAGGACATGTCTACCATATTGGTTCTCAGTTACAAGTCAATATGCATTCATCCCAACTAGGCATGTGTTTACTGAACAAAGTTTTCACCTCCAAGCCGCCTTGTATTGCAGCCTCCACTGACAGAGCCAGCAGGTCCCTCAGATCCACTTTTCTCTTCTGCCTGAAGAGAGGGAGTGATGGAAGGCAGGACGTATGGGCCGTCAGATGGCAGCAGAGAGAGGAGGAGAAAGAAAACAAATGAAACAAAGAATGAAACCACTCGATTCATTCCCAATGAAAAGCCAGTACGTTAGCAATCGGTAAAGAGGCAAAGAGGGATGTGGGTCGGAGCAATGGAGCAATGGACAAAAGGAGAGGGACAGATGGGAAGGAGATGTTGATAAATATACAATGAAGAAACCAGGGGAGGAGGAAGGGAGGTTGGAAGGAAGGGGAAGAGGAAGGGAAGGGGGCAGGTATGATTGAAAGACAGAGGGATGAATGGAAGCAGGGAAGGAGACAAAAGGAGTTGGTGAACGGGAACCGATTCATTCTTTCCATTCTCAGAGTCAGCATGGCAGTACTGCAGTAGGTTATCGTAGACTGACTGACAATCAAAATGAACAACAGTTTATTAGCATCAGGCCATTATTGTCTGAGAATAAGCTTTTTTTTTTATGAAGAATGTATAGTTCAGAGTTTAAAGCATGGCAAAATCTTCTATCTTGTATCTGTATCAATAGCTCATATTTCAATTATAAAACATTCAATACAACACCTTTGCAACAGGATACAGTGACAATAATATGGCTCACATTGCATGTTTTGACGATTGCATTAGCCCTTTTCATTACTGGCAATGTCAGCAGTCTTGACAAGCACTCTATGCTAAAATGTGAAACTCTACAGCCCTGCTTAAAGAGAAACATCTGAGACGAGGCACTTATTGGACGTTTATTGGGATATTCCAACTCTCCTCTCAGCCCGGTCACCACCAGTACAGTAGCCATACATCTTCAGTACTATCTTGCAAATGTCACATTTTTTTTTTACCATTGCATATCTGATCTGAATGCCCCAGGTCTTATTTCTGGTCAGGGAATTTCTTTTTTCCGTGTGTTTATTCCTCAAAAGGTAAGTGGATCAACAAGCAGCCAAGCTTCACATTGGGGAATTTCACTAGTTGGAAAGATTATCTACACATTTCCAAAACTATATGCACATGTTCCATGCCCCCCCCAAACTTTTCCAGGCCTGGGAAGAATTCCATGACTTTCCCAGGTTTTCCATGCCAGTAGGAGACAGGAAAACTAACCTTGTAATCTATCGATCTATAAACCTTGTGGACTACAAAAACCATCTACCAAAGTCGCTATTATACAAGACAAATAACTATATGTTCAGAACAGAAAAGCGCTTGGTGGCGGCTGCTGACTTGCAAGTCAACCAGGACACTGATAAGACTGATCACTTCGTTTACTGTAAAATTACTAGACATGAAGTGAGCTTGACTACAGTTCTTAGCAATATTCAAAGGAAAATATATAGATTCTACAATAACAGAACAGTTTTGGGTGGCTCACCTGAAGGCAGCCAGGCGGTTGGAGATGACCCCGGCATACAGGTGGTAGATGACGCCGAGTCCCAGGAGGCAGAACACCGCCACACCGAGCGGCGAGAGGCGGATACCCATCGGAGCCATTAAAGCACGTCTTAAATTGGGAGGAAATACTCTGTACTATCAACTAACTAACGGTCAAAACTGCCCTACTCAATTCAAGAACACAACGGTGCTCGCAATGAAACAGACTAGGAAGAAACGAGCTAGCTAACGAGGCTGCCACCGCCACCGAAATGCACCGAAAATGCTCGCTAGCTGGTTTACAACTGACGTTTGGTTTGCGCATGAATACACCGTGTGGTTATGCAGTAAACAGCAGAGACGTTAATACATCGAAGCTGTCAATCAAGCGATTTAAGCTAACGTTACCTAGATAGATAGGTAGCCGTTTAGCATCGCACGAAGTCTGGCAAACGAGACTGACCTAAAGACCAAATGTCTTCACTACTCGTTATGGCACTCCGTTTGGGATATCGTACTATACTCGGTGTTGAAGTCGCTGGTTTAAAACTACTTCTTAACTCATGTCAAAGGGAAAACAGAACAATCGCATCTCTGTTCTGTCATTTTTCCTCTCTACGTACACAGTGGGAGGGGTCAAAGTGCAGAGCACAGATTGTGTTTCTCTTCCGGGTCATCATCCCCGTCGTCATCGTTTATTTTATTGTATTATATACACAAATACATATACATAAAACGAAAAACAAAGGTCAACAAGGAAACCTAACTCACTATATGTTGATGAACAAGGTGGGGATAAAATATAAGATATTACTATGTGCCTCCTGTCCATTATTTCTCTGAAAAAGTTGTTTTATTTTATCTAAACTATCTAGACCATTTATTGCAATACTATCAGTGTTAATACCTGTATGATGTCTGACTGGCTTATTTTTCAACTGTCTAAAAATCCTGTTTGGAATAACCAAGTATATTATCTGCTTCCGAAGTGGTTTTTAAAATTACATTTCTCTATAAAGTCATCAATTACTTACTTACTTTATTTCTTTGTCTAACGAAACACCAAACAAAACACCTGTGCAGTGAAAAGTTTGTAGGTCTTCACTTGTTGGATGACCCAGAGTAGGAGCTCTTCAAGTGTGCACAGTGTTCCTCCTCTCTATGAAATGATTGCACAGTAAAGAAAGGTCATTTCATCTCGATGTTATGTCTGGGTGTTTATCAAATACTCCAAATATGTTTGATGTGCTTCTATCCCAGAGCGTGCTAGGGGACCCGTATGAATATTTCATACATTTTGTATCAACAGAAATATCAATTTTATAATGTCAGGTGAGAACAGAGGTTACAAGATCTCCTGGACCTGCCCCACATTCCCTCACCTAAACTACATTTTGTTTCTGGGCTTGGTGGAAGGAACTCAAGGAATGTCAGACAAGAAAAAAAAAAAAATCTTCTAGGACTATAACTCTTCAAATAAAGTCTAAAAAAATACAATGAATTTACATTTACATTTATATCATGTATTGGGTGAATTCCTTTCTGGCGTTTTTTCGTCACGTTTTATGGGTGTGCAGTTGACTGACAAAAAAAAAAAAAAAAAGGAAGAAAACCCTTTCCCTCCCCCTCACTTCTACTCCATTTCTAGCTGTGATAAAATACTTCAAAAAAGGCACAATGATCCCAGTAAGTTACAGCCAGTATGGTATAAAGCCCTTTTGACTACAACCATGTT
This sequence comes from Monocentris japonica, assembly GCA_900323365.1. Classification (NCBI taxonomy): domain Eukaryota; kingdom Metazoa; phylum Chordata; class Actinopteri; order Trachichthyiformes; family Monocentridae; genus Monocentris; species Monocentris japonica. The sequence goes on from OOFE01046827.1 coordinate 4,576, forward strand.
TACATTATTTCTTGGCAAAAACTGGACTTCCTGTTTCTGACTGAGACCTGGTTGACGCCTGGTGAGCCCAACCATTTCTCTGCCCCTCTAAGAGTGAACAGGATCTTTATACAAGTTACACAAGACCCTTCAGGTTTACCTCCGGTCTCAATAACAAGGTCACTAGAATAGTCAAAATAGTGTTGGTAGACAAATCACTTGGAGACACTAAGCTAAGGCTTTCGGCCATCCTCTGGTTAACAAGAAGCATCAGTGTCCTTGAAGCAAGCATTAATTCATTTAGGAACTTTACATGAATCAAATGCAGCATGACATACATGTACAGCAACTACTACTACTGTTAATACATGTGTACTACTACTACTTCATGTCATACAGTATACTGAAGTTTTCTTCCACATTTCCCCCCTTTTGTCCTTTCTAGGACAACATCCACGTACTGTAAAATCTTCAGTATCTGGGGAAATGATCACTCAATGTCAATGTCACACAGTTGCTTAAATGTTACAATCTCATCACCTTCAGGATAACAGTCATCTGGCTGATCCAATACTACTATCGTAGTGACACGAGTGGCCCACCTTGATAGTATTGTCAAAATCACAAGAATGAACATCATCCCTATGGCTAGCCACTCAACTATGGCCATTAACCCTTTCCCTATCAGATCCGATATCCAACCAAATGGTGAAAGGAAAGGCAAAGGCAAAGAGTCATGGGCTACAGTTTTCAGATGGTGAAGTGTCTGTGACATAGAGGCATTGTAATCAGTCCAACCAATGCACAGAACCCCCCTCCCTGAGCAGCCAGGAGATCATCTAAAGCCACTCTGTTTTGTAGGGCTACCATTCTCACATCACTTAATTCTTCTGTAAACATGTGGCCTGAAATTGCAGGTGAATTAGCCAAAGCTGACACAGCTATGGACAAATCTCTGATCTATTCTTGGCTGCTTACAACACCATATGGTGGGATCAACACGCCTAACGCCCTGGTGAACAGAGTTTGTTTATGGGTATGAAAAGGATCACTATCTCTCTAACGACGAACTCTGTATTTAGGTGGGGGGACTGGCATATCGGACACTGCTCTCATAGCAGGCACTAAGCATCCTAAAGCTCATCTACCTTTCCAGCCAATCGGGAGGACAGTGTAAGCATTTAGACCACACACCCAATGCAACCCTACTGGGGCAGTAAATGAACAGAGTCTACTAAGATGGGCCTTGCTCTTTAACATGGGACTGTTGTGCAGTTGTTGCTGTTGGCTGGTACGCGTCTACAAGGGCTAGGTGAAAATACACCTTAGAACAGCCGGAGTTTCCGAGGAAGTGCTTCATACCAGAACCCTGAAAGCACCAGTTAAATCTCTGGGGAACTATTGAAACAGGTATTGGCTGAGGAGGGTCTGTGCATTGTTTGCAACTCAACAGCCACTGATGTGGTTTATATGACGCAGGGTGGGACCTTTCCGTCATAGGACCCGAACATCCACTAAAGTTACACTCTGCTGAAAGTGTATCACACTGGGTTATAGGTAAGGCAATCACAGGCAGCCCTTCACCTGCAAGCGAAGGGCGCAAAAGCACAAGCATAACAACCAGCATTTTTATTTGGGTTATGGTGACTTGCTACTAGCTGTGCTAACCTTGCAAATGTGTTTCCCCCACTTCTATCAGGCTGAAGCCAGGACGACAAAATAGCACTATTATCGTCAGCTAGCTCAGACGACATGACACCTGCATCTGCAACAACAGGAATTGGCACCGTGAGAACATCCATGCATATCGCAGTCCAATAGTCAGAGGCCACAGCATGAAAAGCAATACAAACCAGAATCACGTTTTGCCAAAGAAAATAGTGATTTACCCCTGTAGTCAAGTTAGCTCTTACTCTATTCTCAAACCATTTAGACTTCTGCAGGGATGATTTGCTGCTTCTACCATCATACCCTATTGCCATCTCACCATTCACTGTTCAGGTAAAGTCAGGAAGGTTCCCAGTAGGTTGCAATAGGTTAGTATTTCATCTTCTTTCAGCAAAGCTTCCACCTGCGAGAGAGGAGGCAAGAGTGTTAGTGGTGTCTACATTGGTCTCCCCATCAGTATTTCATGGGGTGACAGACCTGTACTCCGATTTGGAGTATTTCTCGTAGCCATTCGGGCTATTGGCAGTGCATCTGGCCACTTAAGTCCTGTGTCTGCACACAATTTGGCCATTTTGTTCTTTAGCACTCCGTTCTGTCGTTCCACTGCCCCTGCGCTTTGCAGATGATGACGGGGTGTGGAAATGCAGAGTACATCCTAAAGCCATAGAGAGGTTCTGCATTATTGACGCTGTGAAGTGCGTTCCCCTGTCACTATTTACACTGTGGGAGTTCCCTATCTAGGAATGATGTGAGTCAGTAGTATTTTTGCTCCGGAGACAGCGTCTGCTTTCCTGCATGGACCACGTTGTTTCCATAGAGAGCCGGTTGTGTGCTGGGGCAGCAGCATAAAAGCCGCAGACACCAACAGGATAGACAAACTGCTGAGGAAGGCGGGGTCTGTCCTGGGGGCCAGCCTGAACCCAGTGAAGGTGGTGGCTGAGAGGAGAATGTTGGTCAAACTGCTGGCCATCATAGACAACACCGCTCACCCACTTCACGACACTCTGGCCAGGCAGAGGAGCACGTTCAGCAGCAGACTCATCCTGCCTCGGTGTACCACGGAGATCCTTCTTGCCCACCACTTTTCTTGCACCCGGGACATTTTTTTCACATTAAAATTGTTTTATTTTGCACTGTACATTGGATATTTTTGTACTTTTATATAGCTTTATATATTTTTTTATTCTTTATTTTTATTATTTCTATTGTAATTTTTATTTTTTTATTCTTAGTGTTACGGGTCAGAGCAAACAGTTCGGCCTGTTGTGCTGAGCAGCGTTCTGGTGATTTACCTGCTTCCAGCACATCAAAAAGAGTGCAAACAGCATACCCAGCATCCAGTAACCCCGTAATCAACGATCAACTGTTAGAGGAGAACCCAGGACAATGGAGGAGAAAGTCAGCACGGCATCTGAAGCTGCAGCGACCGCCCTTAAACATGGTGGCAATCCTCTGGCAACAGGTCTCTGGCGTCCACCATGTGATTGTGACAAGTCTTTCATGCACATAGAGAGAAAAAGGCTTATTATAGTCAGGCAAACCCAATGTCGGAGCAGATGATAGTGCTTGTTTCAGAAGCTGGAATGGACCCTCAGCTTCAGGAGTTCATCTCAGTGGCTCTGGGGAGTTTGGCATAGAAATGTCCTGCTGACTGAGACAGGTTTTTAGCCTTCTTTTCAGATAAGATTGAGGACATCAAGGTGTAAGATTTCCTGCCCCATTTTCTTTACCTTAAAAAAGAGAGAACGCCTCCAGTGTTCAAATTGCCCACATTCCATCATATTTCTATTGGACATGTCATGACCTGCGCTCTAACTTCTGTTTCACAAAGTCTTCAACCCGCCTTCAGAGAACTCAACACCCTTTGAAAGCTTTGCTTGTCTTGTGAGGCAATGGACTTTTTTAAAAATCAATTTCAGACGGTTGGCAAGATCAATGGAAGATGCATCAATGAGCCGTCAGCAGGGTTCGACCGATATGGGTTTTTTGAAGGCCGATACTGATATTTTTATCTTGAAGCTGCCAATAGCCGGTATTGTGCCGATAGCCAATATATTTAAGTTTGATCATTTTCAAGTTTTCAGCCCCAGAATTATATTTGTGTCAGCAGCTCTTGAAGGCAGGAAGGTAGGGAAACTATTTGATAGATTACCATTAAATGGAGAATTAAGTTACAGAAAATATTGTTGAAAAATTTAATGAATGACTAAAATGTGCAAAGAAAATAACATTTCATCACAGGTTTTACAGTTAGTTTTTATGTAGCTGCAATCAGGGAGGAACCTCCACCATATCAGAGGTGGATGACATATTTAATATGGGGCCAATATCGGCCCCATAAATCAATCTAACCTTAGCCATTAGGGTCTTTTTCATCAGACATGAGACTTGGTAGTAGCTTCTTCTTTTGTAACGTCCTTCTTGGTGGTACATTTTCCTTGTGATGTCCTCAGATATTCTTAACATATTTATGTTATGGCTGTCACGTCTCTTATTATACCCACTTTAAGCTAACAGTATTGAGATGTGGCCAGAACTCCTATTCTCTGTCGACCAGTTGACAGAGATCTGAGAAGACTTCAGTTTCTATCCCACCATGTGGTCTGCTCATCTCCTTCTCCTCCTCATCCTCTTTTCTCTGTTGCCTGGGTTACAGAGATCTCAGAAGGCTCCCGCTGGTTCCTCTGATGTCACGGCTGTCTCTCCATGTCCTCCTCCTTTACCTCCTCACCTCCTACCTCTCCTCCTCCTCCTTCTTCTCGCTCTGTTGGCCAGTTGACAGATATGTGGTAAGACTTCAGCTCCTCCTCGGACACGTAGTCGGGGGCACGGCTCATGAGGTCGTGACCTCGGACTGACTTGGGGAAGGCAATGACATCACGGATGCTTTGAGCCCCGACCATGATGGAGACCAGCCTGTCCAGACCTGGAGAATGGTGGATATGGGTGTATAAATTAATACAGCCTTTACACCTTTTTCAAATCATTCATTATTTTTAGTATGCCCTGATCAAAGTTATCATATATATATGGTCTAACTTAACCATTTCATGCATCTACAGCATGTGTTCTTTTTCTTAAGGAATGCCAGAAGAATAACTTTTAGAAACTGACCCGTGGATGTGGCTACAAACGTTTCCATATTGTAAGAATTGCGCAACATGTAGAGTATACGTTTCTTTTCCTTTTTTAAATGCATTATTTATATGAACAGAAATAAATAATATAGTGGCATATCCTGAAACATGATGACGTAGTGCTCTCGTGCAGCTAGCCTTACCCAGGGCAATGCCTCCATGTGGGGGCGCCCCAGAGTCCAGAGCCTCCAGCAGGTGAGAGAGGAGAGAGGGATCCTCCTGGAGCAAACACAACCACATCGGTTATCCATTATCAATTAATGTGTTCACTTATTATTGCTCTTCTTGATGTAGGAGGATGGAGGTTAGAGGATGGGTATATGGAGGGCTGAATTGCCTTTTATTTTTATCCAACTAGTCTTTTTTGGTTGTCCAGTGGTTCAATATGTCAAACATAGGACAGGCCGCTCAACCGGTGACATTTTCTCTCTCTTCCAGCAGATTTAGTGTTAATTAGGATGTTCCACTTATACGGCATAGAAACAATTTATTTAAAGGTGCAGTATGTATGATTTTTACTGTCTCATAGCACAAAATGACCATAATATATCTGCAGGCCTTTCACCTACAGTGCATTCAGAAAGTATTCAGACCCCTTCACTTTTTTCACGTTTTGTTATGTTGCAGCCTTATGCTAAAATCGTTTAAATTCATTTTTCCCGTCATCAATCTACACTCAATACCCCATAATGACAAAGAGAAAAAAATTATTAAAAATTAAAAAAAAGGAAAAACTGAAATATCACATTGACATAAGTATTCAGACCCTTTACTCAGTACTTAGTTGAAGCACCTTTGGCAGAGATTACAGCCTTGAGTCTTCTTGGGTATGACGTAACGCTTTGCACACCTGGATTTGGGGATTTTCTGCCATTCTTCTCTGCAGATCCTCTCAAGCTCTGTCAGGTTGGATAGGGACCGTCGGTGGGCAGCCATTTTCAGGTCTCTCCAGAGATGTTCAATTGGGTTCAAGTCAGGACTCTGGCTGGGCCACTCAAGGACATTCACAGAGTTGTCCCTAAGCCACTCCTGCGTTGTCTTGGCTGTGTGCTTAGGGTCATTGTCCTGTTGGAAGGTGAACCTTCGGCCCAGTCTGAGGTCCTGAGCGCTCTGGACCA
>OOFE01046828.1:0-14915 GCA_900323365.1 Monocentris japonica
CGGTTGGATACTATTCCCGGGTTAGGGAAAGGGGTGGTCGTCCCTGGTTCGGGTACGAGGAGTGTGTGTGTGTATGTATGTGCCACCATGCCTATACTTGACTGATAGGCACTTCCCTAGCTAGCAGTACAGACCCCCCTCAATGACACAGTACGGCACAGTACAATCCCATAAATACAGCCAAACAGTGTTATGCTATGCTACTTTATTCTATTCAGTATTATACTATGAGATACACAGTGCTACACACAAGGCCGCACAACCCAGAGGCGCTTACCTTAGCGTGCTCCCTTACTAGCATGCTTCCTCCTTATCCACAACCACTCACTTGCTCCTTCTGCTGCTTGCGATATATTCCTAACTGCAAGTTTAAAGCTCTGTCTGCGAATGCCCAACTCGCTTAGTAAAGCAAAAACGAACTTTGCCACAAAACCACGACAGCCAACTTCTACCGGGCGTACCCGAGCCCTCCAACGTCGCTGTTCTGCCTCAATGGTCAATGGTGGCCTAATATGCAATAAACCAGGAAGGGTTGTGGCAACTGATAATGTAACAACTGCCAGACAATGTAATAAATATTACAATCGGTTGAAAATGTAATTAAACCTATTGGTCTGATAAATTGTCAGATGTGACATCTTTACACTATTATTGTAATTACATTATTACATAATAAAGGGTGTAAAATATTTTAAACTGATGATGTAACAATGATATTGAGTAATAATGTAATAACTCACAAGAGCCATCAAATCAAGGGCATGCATGTACAAGAAGTTAGGATTTTCTAAGGAGAGAGATAGCTAATAACGTCAATAATATTTGGTATTTATACTTCAATAATAGCCAAAATTGAGTTTTATTTTTATGCTTAGCAATCACAGTAGGTGTCACATTTCTTAAATGGTTGTTATCTCACATTAGGCTATCTCAATTATACTGCACTTCAGGCTGACACACTCTACAGAGAATGCACAGTTCAAATTGCTTCATTTCATTCTATCTGTTCGATCAAATTACAGAGTGCTTTTTCTTTCAGATTTAAAAAGAAATCTTCAACCAATTTATAACATACTGACATAACTGCGGATGAAATGTTCTGTCATTACCTAATGTATGGCAGTTTAAACCTAATTGGATTGAAGGTGTAATTGATCCCACCCTTGGCTTGCCCAACTGTGCCTCAACTCCCGAAATTGTTTTTTGACTAGTCTACGCCTGCTTCTTTACTGTAGCTAAAACATAATTTTGTTGTAATGGTTTTGAAGCACTTTGTGTTATTGACTGATTTTAATACCAGAAGTTGGATAGTCTTTAACAGATCTCCAACATCTCTACAATGTTGCAGTGAAACTTTGACATGTTTCTTGTACTTCTCTGCCCATGTTACTGTACAGTTTTGGCATAGAAGGTCTATGCATATCTTTTTTTATGGAAGCAACAGTGCATCCTCATTTCATGGGTAGCATTGTGAGTAAGCTGGAATGTGTGGTTGTGTGCGTGTGTGCGAGAGAGAGAGAGAGAGAGAGTTTGTGCATGTGCATTTAGTAATTGCTCGTTAAAGCCATGCCACAGAAAAGCACAGAAAGAAAGAGATGTGGATAGATAGAGAGAACAAGAATGTAACAAAGACAGGAAGACAGTGAGCGTTAGAAATGAGGAACTTCTTTTGGATCATTGGATCATTGCTTGTTATGATGAACTCTCCCCCCCCCCCTTCTTTTTCTCTGCAGTGAGCAGTGCCTCACTGTGCTCTATCCTCTACTTCATCTCTGTGGAGCCCTGATTTCTGGAGTGGTGAAGCTTGGATGGGAGGATAACTTGTTGAATGATGTAAGAGCACGGAGTGTGAGTCTGAGCTCGGGAGAGAACTTGTCAGCCTGTTCTCATATCAAATTCATACTTGTGGTTATGAATGAATGAAGTATTGCTCCATAACTTTGTATGATATTAAGTTTTGATATTTAAAAAAAATGACCAAAACCTTACCCTAACCTTAACCTCATTTTTCTAAGCACAGTTATAAGTTATGCAGCTGGCCATGCAAAGGTATAGTACAAATCAATGTGTAGGTATAGTATGAATCATTGTGTAGGTATAGTACAAATCAATGTGTAGGTATAGTACGAATCATTGTGTAGGTATAGTACAAATCAATGTGTAGGTATAGTACGAATCATTGTGTAGGTATAGTACGAATCATTGTGTAGGTATAGTACAAATCAATGTGTAGGTATAGTACAAATCAATGTGTAGGTATAGTACGAATCATTGTGTAGGTATAGTACAAATCATTGTGTAGGTATAGTACAAATCAATGTGTAGGTATAGTACATCAGGGGTGCATAACATAACAAAGAAATGTCATACGGACCTTGTATGAGAACACACTGAGCCTATAGTGGTCTGAAAGGGGGGAGTGAGTTTTTATCTCCTCTCTTTCCTCTCGTGTCTACTCACTGTGGTTTTAAAGGCACTGGGTATAATGTTATGATACTTTCGATGATATGGTACCTTATTACATCATAAGGAATAAATAGCAAAAACCTTAAAAAACGTGGAAGAGGGACAAACTTAACTGGATAAATCAAAGAAGGAGAATAAATGGATGGAGAATGGACAAGTAAGTAAATAGTTGCACTGATGGATAGATGTGTGGACGAATGGATGGAAGGATAGTAAATGCAAATACAGTTTTGTTCATAACTTGCATCACTGGCAAGTGTACAAAATAATAGGGACACAATCCTAAGTGTTGTGTTACTCTCCATTTTGGTAATGTGGTACTCCATTACACGTTACAGTAATATTACTTTTCCCAGTCACAAGTAGTGTAACAGTTTTCAGGGGCAGCGATAACATTACAGTTACCATTAAAAAAAACAAGTTCTTACTTTACACAAAGGTGCCTGAGTTATCCCAATTTTTGTTTTTTCTTTTTTCAATTTTAGGGTTGAAGAGTAATAACGTATTGTGTAATGAATTACTGGCTAAGGAGTGAAAAGTATTACTTATGAGTAAGCGGTAATAAAAAAAATATATTCCGTTTTTTGAGTTTTGAGTAACACTGGTCCTGATTGGTCCAATTTTCTGCTGCTTATTTCCGCTGTTGTGTAATTTGCTGCCTTCGCTGTAGCTGACAGAAATAAACTAGTTGACCACTTAGAGATGCAATGAGCTTTGGGGTTTAAAGTATTTCACCCCGGTGTAATTTTTCTTCTCCACCACAGTCATCTGGGACTATACAATATTGTCCTACACCAGGCCTCTAGGCAAGGCTCCATTAGCAAAGTAGCAAATGGCTAAATACATAATCAATACATAATAAAGCTAATGCAGAAGTGTTAAACAGTGTTTACTCACTTTTATGAAACCCATTTGAAAGAAGGAGTTTGTTGGAGAAACCTACTGTGAAGCAGTTGGGTTAAAGCATCTCTCTGAAAAGATAACAATGCACCAGTACAGCAAGGTCCATGTCGGGGTGATGTTTCGTTTCTGGACCCAAAATGCAGACAACGACAAGGGGAGTTGAGGGTTTAATGGTGTAGTGAGGGAAGGGATGGTGGAGGGTGAGGAGGTTGGGGCTGGTTGGAGCTGGGGCAGGCAGGCAGGTGAGTGGGAAGCAGGCAGGCGAGAGGGAAGCTGGCAGGCTGCGGCAAGGAGACACGGGGAAAGAGGCGTTCAGGGGATCCTGGGACATAGGAGAATGCGGTTAGAAGAGCAGTGACAAAACACAGGGAAATAACTCAAGTACTGAGAGACGAGCGGCCGAGTGAGTGACTACCACGGTAGTTGGCGGAACAAACTGGCGACAAGTGGTTGAAGAGCTGGAGTATATATACTGCTGGTCTGATGGGTAGATTGAAGACAGATGTGGAGGAAAGGCAGGGCCGGGAGAGGGAGCCACACCCACGCCACACACACACAGACACAGACTGACAATGAGAGACACACAAGGGAGGCAGGGACACAGAGAAACACAAGGAAAACCAGGAGTCTGGCCTGGAACCATAACAGTCCATATGGACACCATGCTGAAGCTGGCCACATTCAGGAAGAAGGATATAGCTAGCTCAGTGATAGCTGTACAATCAGAGTTGCCACACACAACAAGGAGGTGGACAGAAATAGAAAATTCTCTCACTAGGATCCTGACGTTTCGTGGTTCACACACTAACGTGATTTGCGAGGCCATGATGAGACCACTGATATCTCAACACAAACTCAATTAGTGCTTGTTATGTTGATAAAGCCAGTCAGACTGCCCATGCAGAGAATATTGCCAAGGCCATTCTGCAACATCTTGCTACCATCCTTCCAGAGCAGACTAATGATGGTGCAAGTGTGAGGGCACAGCATGGCGAGTATACAAAAAGACCCGATGTGTACTATATTCACTGTTAAGCACACAAATTGAACATTGTTATGCTGCAGGCTTCAAGCATTGTTTCACAAGTGCACATTTTCTTTTCTAATTTTTTTTCCTTTTTCGCTTGCTCCCCGAAGAGAACAGGTGTATTGGATGATGTGGCAAAGCGCAGACTGCCAAGAACATCTCAGACAAGGTGGAATTTCCATTCCTGTTCTGTCAGCACAGTGTATGAGCATAATGAGATAATCTCATTGAGTGCTTCCAGTTCAATTTTGGATAGTGGCAACTTCGATCCCACCATTGAGAGGGAGGCTGATGGATTTCTGCATCTTTTGGATGACTGGGAGTTCAACTTCTTGGACTTATTTGACACAATCATACCACATGTTGCTGTACCATGTTGCAGTGTATGTACAAAGTGCTTCATGGAGAATATTCAGAGGGTACTCCATGAAGCTGTTTCAGCTTTGTGCGTGCCGAGTGCTGCATCCTTCCAAATGGCCTCCTCCCAGTACAGACAGCCGTAACTGGAGACAAACCAGGAGATGATCTGCGACATCATTTTGGCCAATGCCATGGAGCATTTTGGTTTCACAAAGCATGTTGAAAGTGCAACAATTGTTGCTCACAAAGCACACTTTCCACATACTGCACTCAACAGCACAACTGAAGCCCCCCTGATGATTGACAAGATCAAACTGTGCACTGAACTGTCCTTAATTTACAAGAGGGAAGAGTTTTGTGCAAGCAGTGGTGCAGACAGTCACTCCTCCACTTTATAGACTTGCAAATCACACTGACAGTGACTGTTAAACTCCTTCCCATCCAAATCACAACTCCAATGATATAACATTACAGTCATTTAGCAGACGCTTTTATCCAAAGCGACTTATAAGTTACAATTGACACTACATGGGCATCGAACCCACGACCCTGAGAGTGAGAGTCTCATGCTCTACCGACTGAGTGTATGACAGGTGGTGAAATAGGGCTTAACATAGCTTGTGAGTTCAGAGCAATTTGTATTGTATGTTTACACATGGGTCCTGTCTCATGAAGCAAGTTCATATTCAGGGTATTTTTGCGATAGCTGGCTTCACAAAACCTAACAATGGCATTCCCGGCTAACGATCAACTCGCTCTGTCAAACCAGGATTTTCAATTCCAGCTATGAGCACGTTCACATAAAAGGGGTGAGGTTTGTATCAAATACCCAATTGCATGCAACATGGACAGATACAGAGCAGTGGATTTAACATAGAATGAAACTATTGATCCCCATGGGCAAATTAGGTCATAGCAGCAGCAAAAGTAAAACGATTCAGGAGGGAAAATGAAACGGAATATAAGCACACCTATAGAATATAAAAATAATCAATACAAATAAAATAATAAAACAATAAAGGCAAAAGATAGATTTATGCAATTGTTGGGTTATACTAACATAATGCTGCTGGCGGTTTCAACACATTAAGTAGATTGCAGAAATCGATTACGAACCTTTATGTTTTTCTCTCAAGTAGAACATACTGTTATACTGAAGAAATATGAGCAATACAAAAAACAACCAAAAGTAACACAGTGGCTGCAGTAGAGAGGATTGTTGAAGGGAAATGGATAGAGTAAATGCGTGAGTAAATAGTTGTGTCACAGCCCCGTCATTAAGGCACAGTGGGCATACTGTTCATTGATACAATATTGTGTTGTCACATTCTGGAAGTGAAAAGAATTCCTATTAGCAAAGTCCTGTCATGTTCCCCAGGGCTGTGATGGAGTATGGGTACAGTCTATTACACCAGTCACTCTCAGGAATCCTAATACATTTCAGAGCACTTAATATGCAACAGTAAATTTCATTCATTATTGATAACTATCGCCAACTAATGTGAGCTACCTGCTATTTAATAGAAGGCCTCTTTCATAGCCAGAGTGGGCAAATCGCCTGGAAACGCTACAGAAATCTACTATATCTTTAATATAATAAAACCTTATGGGAAGCAAAGGCATTCTGTCGGTCTCTAAACACCATTGCCCTGCTATCTGTTCAGTAGTATCCCTCTGTACACTTGTTTTTATGCAATGTTTTTGTTCATATCTGGTTTTGTTAATGGAAGTTTTGCATTAAAGGTTATTAAAAATATGTCCAGTGGATCCTCCAGGAATGATCATGCCCTTTTGACTTGATTGGTGAGGAGGCAGACTTTTTGCTCTAGGGCAGGTTAGGCTAGGTGTGCAGCCTAAGTTACCATGGTAATCTACTCTGCAATAAAGTGAGTGAGCCACCATTGTGAGACGAAAAGCATGGGTTAAGCCCAAAGTTAGCTCACTAATCCACTAATCTCGCTTCATGAGACAGGCCCATGCTCTCATTAATGATTGAGTCTGAAGAGGGAGAGGTCTAAAGATCATACAGCATCTAGCCCAACAGCTGCTGAGCTTATCACACACACATACATCACACACACACGCATGCGGCAAAACCAAATATTATGGAGAAAAAGGAGAATTAGTTGAAGAGACCTGCCAATGCCAAAGGGAGATTTTAAAGAAATTGGCTTTCAAGTCTATGAAGGAAGTCCTGAATAAATGCATTTTGTGATGTGTGCATTTTGATTGATGTGTGTGATGCAGACTCTGTCAGTCATTCTTAAAGTACAGCCTAAAACCACTTCTGTGTTCTCACAGCCATTCTACTGTAGCTTGTTTCTGCCACATTGGTTGCCTTTTGAGGAGCCCCGAGAACCAGTATTCAGGTATGCCATTCAGAAGTGATGTAACACTAGCGTCAAGCATGTCACCAGCTCCACCAAACGGTAATAATGTCTTAACATGAAGGTCAATCCTGAGGTCCAATATGACTGTGTGCCATCAAAAACCAGCGGCTTATGGGCTTGAGCCCCCGTCCTCCAAAATGTGTTTGAATGGTCCTGCCTAGGCATGAGCATACAGGTATGTGCACATGAAAACACTTCTGCATCAGTCTGTTTTGTTTTATTGTGCATTTATAAACCAAATAACACATCTGTGTTAATTTCATGAATTACTGAGGTCTGTGCTTATGTAAAACACCTCTCTGAGATCAGCAGGTCTGAGATTGTGTTTTCACTATCCATTTGCCAGTGATTTAAAGTTGTAGCTCTGAAGACGATTCATATATAATTGACATTGCATCTAGGCATGTTCAGAGTGCTATGCTTTTGTTGAGGAGAGGCAGGCAGTATACTTTGCTACTACTAGTGCAAACAATGGGACACACACACACACACTCACTCACACAGATGGAACACTGGGAAAAGGTGGTGTGTGTTTTATGTCCTATTGATATCCTATTTGTTACCACACTGGACAGTAAAAGAAGACTTTGTAACTCACTGGTTTCCCAACAACAAGCAGGTTTACATGACAAACCATTTGACATACACGTACAATAGCACTTGTATACCAACACACATGCACACACACACACATGTGCACACATAACTAAAAAGCTTTGGTGTGTGTATATATACAAATGTATACATACACCACAGTTTGTGTGTGTGTGCGTGTGAGTGTGTGGTGGTCGTGGTGGTGGTGGTGGGGGGGGGGTGCATTTGTATCGATCAGCTGAGACAGTGACAGTGGTTTAGTCACAGATGGGATGACAAATCGGTCACACTCTACAAAATGTGTCACAAACTGGGAAACTCATCCCTTGGTTGCCATGCCAAAGGCTTTGAGTGACAGTAGAGGAGGAATTGAGGAGATTTCAAAAGATTGTGTATTCCAGTATATTTCATCCCTCTGTCTGTCCCCCTCTATCATTCTGTCCCTGTTTCTTTTTCGCTCTACACATCCTTCCTTTTATTCCCCATGTCTTCAAAACTCCCACTCCTTCTGTATCTCTCATCCTGTCTCTGTACTGTATCCCATCCATCAGTTCCCATAAACTTCATCTCCAGGTCATCTTTTCGATGCTACAATCTCTGTGATACCAGTCCTTCTAGCTCCCTTCCCATCTTTTTACCTGCCCTTCCTCCCTCTTGTTTCCACAAAGTCTCTCTCTCCTCTTCTTCCCTTAACCTCCCTTCTAGCTCTCTGCCTCTCTCTCCCCTCTCCTCTTTTTCTCTCTCTCCTTTTGCCACCCGTCCCTGAAGCTCACTCAACCTTTTTCTTCTCGTGCTCTCACCACCACTTCTTTCTTTTCCCTCAGTCTATTTTTTTTTAGCTTTCTCTCTCTTTCTCTCCCTCTCCCTCTCTCACTGGGCAGTCTTCCAGGCAGATTGTATGTGGTGCTGTGTTTGGCTCTAATTCCCCCTGACAGGACATTCATCATTAGTCACAGCCCTTAATGCGGCACCGCTGCTAGGGATTCTGGTTCTCCTCAAAAACTATGACACAGACCATATATGACCATGAGAGAACCATATGAATCCACATTTTCTTGGAACTCTCACCAGATTCGGGATGCCCACCTGCTGGGTCGCCAACGCCTTCACCCACTCACATCTGTTGTGCCCCTGCTTCCATGGTGCAGAAACCCCATTTGAGGAAGGAAAGCTGAAACAATGGATGGATCCCAAAGCTTTTTCACTAACTCCTTTCATCCCCTCCCTCACTACCACATCCCCTCCCTCACTACCACTCCTAGGAACTTGGAGGAGATGAGGGGAGGAGAGGATGGAGAGACTGGGGGCCATTTGGAAATTCGCCTGCCATATTTTAGTCATGTTTTGTCAATGATGTCATTTTCTGGGCATGGTCACAATGAGGTCACCCCCCCCCAAAAATGTAAAAGACTTCCTGGGTAGGATACACTTGTAGATCCTCCACCGAAGGAGACTTTAGGGGTGGCTTCTCTCTTCTCCACTATGTACTATTGTTACAGCAAGCGGCCCTTTCCTCCCTAATGGAGGAAAGGAGGAGTGATTTTTGGAGCTTTGAGTTCCAACCAATGACTTATTTATTTTAAGGAGTTTAGAGGACGGACAAAGTTTGACATCAGAGCAGAAGTTTCCTTGTGGAAAATGATGGGCTTTTAAACAGAAACATACAAACTAAGTCTTCCACTGACTGCAGATACAATTTAAGGCTTAGTCATAGTTGTATTTCATCACACTTATGATTGAATTGTGTAGTTCTCTGCTGCATTGTCTGTAAAGACGCCATCAGTAGGAATTAAGTCCATCAAAATGTCCAATAAATTTTCTTCTTCCCTCTCTGTTGTTGATCCTTGGCTGTACTTGCTCATCAGGCCTGTTTGTTTCCTCCATTCATCCTGTCTTTACTGATTACTCACTTTAGAATGCTAGCGCCTCCATGCCTGATTAATTCATATGCTCTGCTGCCAATTTCAGATTCATGCAAGTTACTCACACACACACGAACATGTCAAAACAAAAACACACTGAGCACATCGGCTTGATACACATGGATACATTTACAGCTGCACAATAACATGTATATAGATACAGTATGCATGCACACACACACACACACACACACACACACACCTAACCTCTTACTACCACCACCACATACATAGACACGTAGAATACTGACACAGACACACATAGTCGCACAAGAGCACACACACACCCACACACAGTGGATATTTCAGCACTTCTCTCTTTATTTAAACCAGGAGTGTCTGGGGTCGTTTGCTGCCATCTTCATCCCTCCTTTGCTATATTAAAGTCTAATAAGTAGTCATTTTTCCATTTAGCCTTTCACTGCCACTGAGAAGAAAGACGACTTGACACTTTCTTAAGCCTTGTGAGAATTATTTGAGGATCATTTTATTTTTGCAATTTTGGAATATCTGCGGGGGTACTGCCACCAATTAATTTAGACCATCAACTCTCTTCATCCTCCAATTTCCTGTCTTTTGCTTCTTGATGCATCCTCCTATCACCTAACTTTTTATTTTACCTTTGTCCTCGGTTCATCCCCTTCTCCCTATGTTCCTCTCACAGTTTTTACTGTTTGTCTCAATTGGAGAAAAGATGGGAGGGGCAAGAAGAGGAGGAGAGGATGAGAGAGACAATGAGAGGAGGAAGAGAAAAGGAAAGAGGAACAAGGTGGGGGCCGATAGTAATAAATCAATAATGAGAACGCAGTCATTAAGCGTCCTGTATTCCTTGTCCTGTATGTCCGTAGGGTGGATATAATGCTCTCTCTGTCTCTCTCTTTTCATATAACTCTGCCACACTTCCATTCAGGTTCTGTTCATAATTGTGTTTAATGATTTCCTGTGTTCTGCGCTCTGATCTCACAACAGGTAATGAGGTTAACCTTGAGAGGTACAGAGAGGGAGCAGACTGCACATACGCACATGCACACACAAACACACAAGAGGAAAGAGAATAGAAAGCCCACTGGGAAAATAGTGGCCTTCTGCAAGGTCAACAGATAATACCATGCATCTGGAAAAGTGCTCACATGCGGAAACTGAAATGGCGTGTCATATATACAGGGAGCATGTGGGTGATCCTCAAACACCAGTCTTGGGTTTCGGGGGTAGTTAATGTTGGACATTGACTGTCCACACTCATATCAAGGTATAAGTGCTATAGAAAAGCCCTCAATCAAAATAAAATATCATTTTAAGTCTTAACCCATAATCGCAGTGTGATGATACAGTAGCACATGCAGGGCCACCACCTCCTGTAAAAGGTCAGCACAACACAGATATAGCACCATAATATAGCATTGTTTGTCTATGTTAAACAACATTAGGTTTGAGTATTTTTCCAAGATGGATGTGAGTGATATCACTACAAATACCTGGGGCCACCAGTGTATGGATTCATGGAAGTAAGCAAACTAAACAGTAATATCACATTGAAACTGTAGTCAAAGGGACATCAGAAAGGAGTTCCATTTTCAAATCCCAGATCAAAACTGATCCTTTTGGATTGGATTCTAGTAGCAATTGGCTCCACACTGCCACAGTTGAGTGAGTACTCCCATTTGTTTAGCCTTTTTGTAGTGTGTACCCTGAAAGGTGATTAAAACTGAATTTATAATTTGAATCAAGCCATGATCAAGGTGATTCATGGGGAGCCACAGAGAATGGACTAGAATACAGAATGGTAGGTGGAAGGAGGGTTAAGACTAAAGTTTAAAATACATTCTGGTAGAACGGAGGAGGAAGAGGTATGGCCAAGGCTCCTGTGGTCATTTGGGGAGTCATACAGTGCAGCAGTAGAGTGCAGCTTTTGAGGGAGCAGTGCCTGGGCACATAAGCAGAAATGGTCTCTTGATGGTCATTTAATGTTTCAAGACAATGCATCGGTATAAAGGAGAGAGACATAAGTGTGAGAAAAGATAGAGTTGCCTATTTGGGTCAAGTATTCCTGGAGTATTCTTAACTCCATGTAATCTTGGCAGAGTTAAAGGCAAAGCCTTATTGAACTTTCCTCTCACTTAGAGGAAGAAAAAAAAGAAACAGCCCTAAAAAGAAAGTGTGAATGGACGGAAGGAAGACAGCAGCTTGGAATCTAATCAAACCAAGGACACTTTGCTGATTGCCTCTTCAAAAACAAGAGGAAGAAAATTGGTTTGGTTTGTTTCTGTCAAGAAGGCGAGAGACAATTGATACTAAAAATGGTTAAAATGTGGCTGGGGAGAAATGAAAGGAGCTTAAAGTGAAATAACTAAATTACTCCGTTCACAGACCACGATGGAGGAGTAGCGAATGGGTAATCTGCAGCGTCAATCACATTCTCTCCTCTTGCCTCGTCCCCATGCCCAACCCTCCCTTCAACAATTAGAGCTTTTCTAAATCCATCATTCTCATCTCCGCTCTCCCTCCAACTCCTTCCGTCGCTCCCTTATTCATGTAAAGATGGTAAAGGCCCCGAAACGGGAGAGCCACCACATAAAGGGTTTGCTTATGCGTTGTCCTCTGGTGTAGGGATATGCTATGCTCTATTTACTGTATTGGACACACCACACTTTCGGAAAAAATAATCCATATCTGCCTCTTTGAGTTTATTTTGCAATTAAAATAAATGTCAGGGAAGTAAAATAAATGTCAGTGAATCTGAGTGGGATAAACATGATAAAATAAGGGCTCTTCTAGCCCATATTTATTTATTGATAAATCAGTTCTGCTGTTCTCTATGCAACTTTATACGTACCAAAAAAAATCTACAGAACTTTCCACATACTCATTCTTCAAATATCCATATCAATAAAAGTGAAAGACAGCCCACAAACAGGCACAAGAAAGGCATTCAGAAAGTCAGGTATTGTATTGAGCGTATTGGCGACATGAGAACCAACACTAAGGCAAGGAGGAGGAGAGTGACGGCCTCAAGAGTACACCCTGCTCACCCAAGCGCGACAATCCAACAAACAGCAGCCACATTAGCAACGACAACAACCACCACCACCACGAGGACATCGTCTGAAATGCAAAGTGCGGCGCCAGCTAATTAAAACATAAGTAAATCAGGGCTTAATGAGTTGTAATTGTAGATAATTGCAGAGTTGTTGATATTTCATGTCTAATTGGCTTGCATTGCTGAGATAATGAGAAAAGTTTGATTACTTTATGCTAAACGTGTTAGCGAGGTAGCAGGTGTTGTTTCGAAGAGGTGTCACAAGCAATCCCATACCTCACATCTCAATCTCATCACTCAACCTGTACAGAGGAAAGAGAGGGACATCTCTCTCTCTCTCTCTCTCTCTCTCTCTCTCTCTCTCTCTCTCCCTTGTGTCTCTAATTAGACACATATGCTAATGGTACTTGGTTTGTGTGTCTTTTATGATATTACTTACTTCATGATAGGAGGTTTATCTAATTTGAAATACTGTCCTGGGTGCCAGCTGTTGGAGTGTTGTTGCATTTATGTTTTGTATTTATAATATAATATGATGATATATTAGCTTTTTTATTAAGTTTGAAGCATGACAGTGCGAGGTGGTCTACTGCAAAGCACCCAGACATGTTAGTTTCCCTTCACTGCCAAACAGGATCCTGCTCCGTAGGAAAGTTTCAACTCATTAATATTTTTAGGTTAAGTTTTCACCCCTGCTAGTTTGTTTGTCTGTCTGTCTGTCAGCAAGATATCTCAAAAACTTATGAATGGATTTCCATTAAATTTGGTGGACAGGTTGGCCTTGGGCCAAAGAACAATTCGTTAGATTTTGGTGGTGCTCTGATCTGGGATTTCTGATTGACGCTTTCTCTCCAAGTGCCTTCTTCTCTTCTCTTCTCTGCCATTGTCTCTGAGAAAAACCACATTTAATTATCTCTAAGTCTTCCATATAATCCATATATTTGAGTCTGGAACCTGGGATGAGTGACATTCATATTCTTAGAAAATGGCTCCGCCACCCTATTTGGTATGTAACCCATACCAAACTTTTGATACTTAAAATTGCCATTGTCCTTAAGCCCCATGATTTAATCTCTACTTTAACTGTTCATCACGTATCTGCTGGTCATCAAAGCAGTAAAGACACATTTAAGCTTCAATATTCACAATGACCGTCCCAAAGCCAAGGATAAAACTAGACTAAGAAAACGAGAAGAAAAACGTAACAATGGAATGAGAGAGAAAAGGGATGTCAAATAACACAGAATAAAAACCACATATACCCAAAAGGTGCTGGGGGCCTTAATGGTTTTAATTTATCTTTTGGATGCAAGTGTGTGTATGTGCTTTTGTGTGTGTATCCTGAAGGGAATCACGTCGATGTGGCTACTCATGCAAGTGATTGGAATTAAAGTCCGATTATGTCCTGAGGATACAAAACCTGTCTAGGTTCCCTGACCTGTATCTCCTTACGTACATGCACGCACGCACGCGCACACACACATACACACACACACACAGCCTTGACAGCTAGGTAGGCATAACAATGGATTCGTTTCGAAGGTGAATTTCCTGAAAAATGTTCAATTCAGGGGAAACTTCTCACTGTGCTTTAAGTGTTCGACTATACTTCTCACTTATCTCTGCGATAAGTTATCTGTGCTTAATTTTGCATTGCAGAATCATGGTTTGGAAGAGCCTTTAGAAATGCCTAAAACCAAACATCTTGTTTTTCATCTCACATACCACTCAATGTCCCACTCAGAGTCCTGACAGGAAATTAAATTAATTGTTCTGAGTACTAAATGAATGTGAAAGAAGTTGGACAGCTTTGTATTATTTATTCTGGTGACTACCCACCACTACTTTTGCTGAAAGAAAGAGTATATCGATGCACTATTTATATGTTAGTGGAAAAACTGAATTTGATACACATCTGTCTGTCTGTCTGTCTGTCTGTCTGTCTATCTATAGAGAGTAGAGAAAGAGAGAGAGAGACAGGAAAGGGGTGACAGAAAGAGGAAACAAAAGAGATTATTTTGATGTTCTGAGAACATTTTTATATTGTTTTGTTAAAAAAAGAGAGGCTAAAATCACCTTAAAAAAAACTCCCACACCCACCTATGGAGCCACTCACACACGAACATGCACACGAGAGGGATAGAGAAGGAGAAGCATGACCCAAACTCACAATGTTAGTAACCTTTATTATTACCATAGTTTCATAGTTCGTAAAA
>OOFE01046828.1:22898-41752 GCA_900323365.1 Monocentris japonica
ATGGACAGCTGAGTTGGAGAATCGTGGAGCATGGCAGGGAGAGGGGGCTGAGCGGACGGCTGTGGAGCAGGCTGGCCTGAGGCACAAGTAGAGGCAGGGTTAATCAGAGACAGGCAAACACGGGAAACCACAGAACCAAGCTTAGTTGACCGTAGCGTTAGTACCACATTGGCGAACTGACGATCTGCCGAAGACTGGGGTGTAGAGCCAGGGTATTTATGCTGCAGGAGGTTGATGAGTGGATGGGTAGCAGGTGTGCAGGTGGATAGCCGGGAGGAGTCGAACAGGGGCGCCACACCCAGACACACACACACACACACACACACACAGACAGGGAGACCAACAAGAACCAACAAGAAACACCAGGAAGGAAGGACAGTAAAAACACTAGGGATGAGGGAGAGGCACAGCCGGGACCATGACAGTCCCAGTCCCTTATATCACCTTGTGTGAACTTGGTGAAACAGAAGGAAGGAGAAACACATCCAATCTAAAACGTAACAGACAAATCACAGAGCAACACGCATGCTAGATGCAAACAAATATTACTAACTCCTCAAGCAGACAGGGGTGTAATGTTTCTGTTGTGAATATTAAAGCAAGAAGTGGGTAAAATAAAGATGAAGAGTTGGTGAGAGGAGCAGTCACTGAGTCCACTTTTATTCTGACTGATTGCTTTGT
Source organism: Monocentris japonica (assembly GCA_900323365.1). Lineage (NCBI taxonomy): Eukaryota > Metazoa > Chordata > Actinopteri > Trachichthyiformes > Monocentridae > Monocentris > Monocentris japonica. The sequence goes on from OOFE01046828.1 coordinate 23,580, forward strand.
GGCTGGGAGTGCTCTCAGATGCAGGCGTTTCTGCACATAGTGCAATAATGTGACGAATTGTGCATACTCCTGTAACAGGGCGTGTACATGTGTTCACACAGCATGCACTACAGACAGACACACACACACTGTTACACTGAAGGGCTCTGCTGCTCATCAAAAAATGAGTTAAACAGAAAAGACAGTGGAGAGGACAGAGAAAGATGACTGCCTCTAAAACCTAAAACAAGGGAGTGAAGCAGACAGGGGATATCTTGGGACAGGAAACTGAGATATGAGACAACTTATTGCTGGCCTTGCTTTCACTGCAGCATACAATCTGTTTTTACTGCAATGGTACTAAAATGACTGGATTCCTTTTGGATTCATTTTACACAAAGCAGTGTAGTGTGGAGGTTTTATCTTTATGAAGGCGACGGGATGGCAGTAATGGTAGGTAGGTAGGTAGGTAGGTAGGTAGTGGCTGCACACACACCATTGTTCAACCGAAGGACTCAAGTTCAAGCAAGTATTATGCATTACATTACCTTGAACTGTGCAAGGGAACAGTATGCTGAATACAAGAATTCAGCATCAGAACCGTTTTCCTAACCCTAAACTCAAGTTGCAAACACTAGCAGTAAAAACACAGCTACTGTCAACATTTCTTGCTCAGAGAATATGATGGTGTGGTATTCACACACACACACACACACACACTCTGTAGTCATGTTTGGTATCATGACAATGACGTATTATCCTATATGAGAGCTCTATTGTGTGGAAATATCATTTAATATATTGTGGTTGTCTTCAAGGTTTTTTGCTGTCACATGCCTTTCACGTCACAGTATGTGTGTGTGTGTGTGTGTGTGTGTATGCTTGTGTAATATAGAAAACTGTTGTAGCCTGAACATAGTCTCTGTGTGGACCGTGTTTCTGCTGAAACAGCATTGACAGTGTTAATAATTGTGTGTTATTTTTTTCTCATGCACGCAACACTTAAATTTCAGACTCCGCAAAGTTCCTCTTTTCCCTCTTTTCCTCCGTGGTTTACTTGCACAACCTTCAGTCTGCAGCCTTTTACGGTGTTGAATAGGATGTTTACCAATGCAAATCGGCTTCAACAGGCACGCGCATCCATTCCCACATGTTTCATGAATCCCACGTTGGTATTTTATTACGCACATAAATACGACAAATTTACCAATAGTTTAAGAAAAGTTTTGTGAATGATGCCAAATGACTTTTTAAACATTCGTATCACAGTATAATTGAAGGGACATAAACAGAAATAATACTGATAGAAATGTCATGGCATTTGATGGGATGGGATGTGACATGATGTGATGTTATTTGATTTGATGTGACATAACGTAATATGTCATAATGCGATTTGATGTGCAAGAAGCATGTGATGTGATACCATCAACCTTGTGGTTAGCAAAGAGGGAGATTTTGAGTTGTGAAAGCAATACGAGGAAGTGCTTTGGTGACTTTGACCCACCTGGAAGAGTAAAGAACAGACAAAATGTTGAGTCTGCTGGCTTCAGTAGCTATTCAGGCTGATGGTAACTAAGTGACCCAGCGCAAGCCCACAGTGTGTGTTTTGGGTCTTTTGGCAATCATACACCCTCGTTGAGGCGACCCAGCTGAGACTGATCAGGCAACCTGTGGATCGTAATGGTCAAATCCTCCTTAACCACGGGCCATTTGAAACCTCTAAACTACTATGCCAGCAATTAAATCAATGAGAGATACTAAGTATGTGGGCTTGGGGGGAACGCACACAGCTAATGGGCTAACGATAGCCTGCTACTTTTCCTTCCATACACTTGTCTGGTATTGGGCTTAGGTAAAAGGTCAATTCCCCAAAAATGAAAAGGTCCAAAACATAAAGGTCATGCCCCAAAAAATACTGACTGATGGTTTTTACAAGACAATGGGCCTCATTCACAAAACTTCTCTTAAATTCTTTGTACATTTTTCATGTTTAAAACAAACGTGGGATTCACAAGACATGCAGAAATACCTTGATTTGTGCATACCCCAGGTGTATCAGATAATGACTGCCAATTGTTGGTAAACTGGATGCCCGTGCCCGTTCAAGTCGTTTGGCAAAGGTAAAATGTAAAATTATTTTACTTGCATTGCGGCAGACGTTTTGTTGGTGCACCATGGACTCATTGATAGGAAGTCCAGCCAATGACAACAGTTTCAGTGTGAAAGACATCATAGCATATGATTGGGTTGGATTTTGATAGAGTGCAGATTATTTGAGAAAATGGTTCTGCCCCTACGGCCCCACTAGTTTATAGGACATCATGTACAAGATGACAAAACATAGAAGTTATAAACTATTCCCCCGGAGAGAACAGATTTGTAGAAGAATCTGTGAAAAATAACAACTGAAACTGTAAAAGTTTAATGAACCATTATTCAGACTAAAATAAACATTAAGTTACAAGAATTCAAGTAACTGGAATTGCAAGGGCAGATTTATTTTATTTTTTTTTATTTCAAGTAGGCAACAACTGTGGAACATCATACATGAGTACAAATTAATTCCTGCAGATTCAACACTTGGCTTCAAGCTTTCAAATTGTCAGTGATCTCACTCCATAAAAGAGGTGCATTTTCTCTCCATCTATAGCTCCGCCCAGCTTTCACCTTCACATTACCTCATCCATCCATCCTTCCTTCCAGCCGTCCATCCCTTTATCCAAATTTGACCTCAATTTTCCCTCATCTATACACCTATGCTTTCATAATCCCGTTTTTCCCCCCTTCTCCTCACCTCATTCTTTATCTATTGCTATTTGTCATAATCATCCACCCAATTATCCATCATTTTAATTAGGTTCTGTCTCATTGTTCATATCATCATTCACGTGTCTTTATCATTTATCTCTCTCTGTTTCAGCCAAGGATGTTTAATTGTCTTCATCCATTATTAGTATTAAATTAATACACATGCAGTACATTTACTGCTCATTACACAGGGTCGTCTGTATTGCAAAGACAGGGTTTGTGTATAAAGTATTTGATCGTTACAAGGAGACAATGACATAGTGTGGTTTAACACCTGGATGAAGAAGACATTCTTAATATGTGGACCAGATAGTAGGCACATCGAATTTACGGCATACAAAATGGGGATAAAGGCAATGCCAAACAAATTGTAGTGGTGTTTTTTTTAACGATAATAATAATTTTTAAAAATGTCTGCATTCTAGAATAATTGCCCCATGTGATCCTTTTTGTTACTCAATATTATAACATGTGATGCTTTTTCCTTTTTTTTATTCTGACTAGTCCCATGAGAATGAAGTAGGTGGTTTGTGTTTACTTCCTGTCACTTCTGCCATCAAGCTTCTATAAGGTACATTACTTGCTGTTATTTACTGTATGGTGTTTTTCCCCTTCGTTTGAATGAAGTTCACAATGCGTCATCCCATCTCATCTTTAAGTAAAACTCTATAGCCACTTTTCAAAACTGGCAACAATAGTTGTGGCACTTCTCGGTTGTAACCCCCTCCCTCCTCCACCTTGATTCAGGAGTTTGGAGAGAGAGAGATGGTAAATGAACTTGATGCCAGCAAACTTTCTATGGCAACAAATAATTTCAAATTGTTTATTATGCCTTTTTACAGTCATTGCTGCCTTGTTTATCTTCAACCTCTGTTCCAGCTTTGTCCTGGAACACTGTTTTTACTTCCTGCCTGTAGACACACAACCACACATCCACACATATACCTGTACACACACACACACACACACACACACCCCTTTGCCCCTGGAGCAGCAGGAGCAGTAATCTGGGTGGATAATGCAACTTTTTGATGCTTCCTCGGATTAATCCCTGTCCTCTCAGTTGCTCCAGGTCCCACTTTGAAGCTCACCTTTTTTAAAAGTAAATTTTTAATTCACCCTGTTGGCTTTATTTACAACTTGACACAAGACCACATCACACAGGCAACATGTTGAGGCAGTGAGGATGAGCCATGTCCCCTCCACTGACCTCACAGACAATATGAACATTTTCAAACAAGCCTTGCAAGTAAATCAGTCATCAGTAAATGGTTTACAAGACAAAGCAGTAGTGACAGCTGATTTCCTGCAATCAAAAAAAGGCACAACTCATTGGCCTCGCCTTGGTGCACCTGAGCCTTGTTTTGACTGGGAATGTGATTGGTGGAAATAATCACTTTTCAAATGGCTTTTTGAAATGAGAGGTTTAGACATTTGAAAGGGGTGATACTGGAGGAGGACCTTAAATAGCAAATAAATGGGGGTATCATATTTGCTGTAAGGAAGGATGCATACGTATTCTGGTTTACATAATCTTTGGCAAATTTGCCCAGCTATGCTGCCAGTGAAAATATTGCCAGTGTATCATTGCCTATATAATTGGAGTCAAACGCAGTGTGAAGCCTGTAATGTAGATTGTTTCTCAAGGGTTTAGACAGGTTTAATACACTAGCTGTTTCTATTAGAGGCATCAAGGTGTGATGCATCACCAATCAGCAAAATTGAAGTAATGCATCTTACCTTGAGAAATTTAAACTGCAACTATGGCTACACTGTATGCAAGACTTTATCTAGTGCCATGGTGGCCAAGTGTGATTCTAAAAACAATGGAATTTAACTTCTGCACACAACCTAGGTGGTAAAAAAAGAAAAACAACTTGTCCACCTTTAAAGCCCCCATGAATTTTGACTGCATCAACCCTCCATTATTAGCTACTACTATCATTGCAGCTTATTATTTATAGGTAAACATTGTAAGGTAGAACAGAAGAGGGATGGTGTGAAACAAAGCCCTTGACTCTCAATTGTTTGGCTGTCAGATCATTTCTTGTGCTTTCTGATAGTTAGTAGAAAGTACTACAGATGTTATTAATCTCAGTTTTGTTATTTTTTCAAATTTTCTAAATACTTAATATCAGTTTTTGTGAAAAACAAATCAACATGGGTGTGCCAGTGGGGCAAAACAAACACAGAAGGGCTTGGACTTTGTGAACACACAACCCCTCACAAGGGTGCTTTATTGGTGACAAAGGAACAGAAAACAGCTTAACCGTGCTGGTGGAGCGTGGAGGAGTCACAGGGCTCCAATGCGTCAATGTGGGGGCAGGAAAGGGGCCATGCCATCCTGAGGGTTCGTGGAAGGTCACGGGCAGGCGGCGCACTGGCCCTGGTGGCCTTAGGCTGGGGGCACACTAAAAGACTATTTAAAGCCTGAGTGATTTTGAAAATGCATTGCATAACACACATAAGAACAAATTTGTGTTCCAGTCATAATATGCTCACACTAGACGATTAGGCAAGGACATGCTATCACACACTTAACGACATAACAGATTATCCTACTGACTCCTGAAACGTCACTGACATCATAACCTCTAATCTCGTGGGAAAAAACACAGAGAATTGAGGTAAAGCCATGGCTGGAGAGACTGGGTCAACTTTAGTAGAGCTAGAGTTGAGTAGCCTTCATCAGAAAGAAGCTAATGGTAGTTAAACTATTAACTTTTTATTATAAGTTCTCCACATCACCTCATTGTAAACTGGGCTCTCGTTGTGATCCCCACGCAGGGCCGTCCAGAAGTCAGGTCAAAAGTATCAAACATGTTTGATGTGATCAGACTGAATCTTCACTCTACCAGATAATCTGATCGAACCATCGATTGCTGGCACGTTCAAATATGGTGTTAATCCGCCTGATAATCCTCCAGTGCATCCCCAGCCTTATGTGTTGTCCCCGACATTGCGTTGAAGCAGTGCTGGCAGTGCTGGCAGTGCACTAGCTCACCTTGGACAGCCTTCCCTGCTCCTTTTGTAGGCCATTGGGATTATTGCTAATGGGCTGCGGCTGTCCCAGGTCCCCTACAAGTGTGTGCAATTGTAGGACAATACCCTCTTCTCCTGGACAGCCTTTTGTGGTAGTCGCTTGCCAAGGTGCATTAATTTGGCTGGTGAATGCTGTCGCTGTCCAGGGTGCTGAACCATGCTGTTTCTGAGTGGCATGGGTCCTGCGTCTTGAGATCAAGGGGTTTTGTCCCTGCCGTCCCACTGGTCCACTGTTTAAAAGCTGCAGCTGGTCAAAACAGTCTAGTTGGGTGGAATGGATAGGAAGCCTTAGTAGAATTCAGTGGAGTTTGTTTGAATATATAGTTTTAATGTATCAATCCCTTTATGAACTTTTCAAAGGAAGGTCTGACATGTAGCAGACACAAGAAGGGAACAAAAAGTGCTCTGAAATGAACAGTGGCACAGCCAATTACTATCTCTCTCTCAAACACACTCACAGATTCCAGAGGCATTAATTACTGCCGCTGTCAATAGATGTAAATGAGATGACCTTTCACCCCTGGCATTTATATTAGACTAAACTGACATCACGGAGCCAAACTACCTACACAAACACTCACAAACACAGATGGAAACACACACACATGCATGTGCATGTATTCTTATGCATGCTTTAAAAGCTTTAATGGCAAAGTGAGGTTCAAAAGGAAAAGTCTGTCTGTCTGTCTGTCTTTCCAATCAGTTTCTCTGATTTTCTCCATCTGTCTTTCTCCTTCTCTCTCTCTTTCTCTCCCTCTCCCTTTCTTTAGGTATCTGAGACAGATGCAAAGTGACTGTGGTGTCTCCAGGTGTCATAGATGGGAAGGGGTTTGATGACTCCTAAAAGGACAGCCTGCAGCAACCTTCGCCCAGACACTCATCTGCATTCTAATTCATAACTTGTGTGTGTGTATGTGTATGTGCTAACAGGTGAGAGAGCACATTTGTGGCAGGCGCACACACATACACACACCCACCCACATACACACACGTCACAAAGTGTCAGCTTGCAAATTGGTTTCTCTCCTTTGGGCTGACAGAGTTGACAAGCCCTTTATGAGAGGCATAAACAAGGCTGCTTTACCCTCCCCCCACCAACCCTCTCTCCATCCTTTCAACTTAAGGCATCAAAACACCTTTTAAACTGATGAACCTAATGCTGCTCTGCTCTGAGTGCCCACTTATTTGTGGGACTCATACTTCAAATCTCTCAGACTATACTCTCACCTTGTTTGTGGGTATTGTCATCCTGTAGCCTAAAGGAAATGTGAGGTTGAACAGAGGTTCAGATAATATGGTGCTAAAACACCTAATGAAGCACTTGAACGTTTGAACACAGGTTGCCAGAAAAAAAGAGAGGAAAGTGTTTATCTGTTAATGCGTGTGTGTACATGCATGCGTGCACATTTATCAGCCTGGTTTCACAAACTTTTGTTAAATGAGCGCGATGTCTTAAGTTGCATGTGCTGTGTGCATTAAAGTAAGAGAAATGTGGAGGAGACATGACTACAAACAAGCATTAGTTTGACATTAAAATAGTGTGGTGGAAAGTAAGGGTGTGGAGGTCAGGGTGGTTGACGGGCACAGTTGCCCTGGGTTCAATTCCCAGCTCACACTGCAAAACCTTAACCCTTACCTTACCACAAATGTTTTACTTGCCTAAACTTAACCGTTGCCTCACCATTTCATGTTCTGAACACGTCCAATTTGTGCTATTCTCACACAATCCTTATGTGGTGGAGGAATCTGCATTTCAAGTGCTTATTTCACAAAATGTGTTGAGGCTGTGTATCGGATGCATGCATGCATATGTATGTACAATATGTTTACGTGTGAGTGTTTGTCAGTGTGTGTGTGTGCATGCATGTCTGTGTGTGTATGGGCATGCATGTGTGTGAGCATGTGCTTGTGTGAGTGTGTGCACATTTGTGTGTGTGTGTGTGTGTGTGTCTGTCCATCCCTACATCCATCAGTAATGAACAGCCAGTTAATAAAGGGGTCCTCGCTCCTTCCAATCCACCAGGCAGGAAATAATTACTGTGCGTCTGAAGCTATTTTCCATCTGCACCACACTCTATGGCTTTATTTAGCTGCCATCTCTTTAAAAATCCCATTCTTTCTCCTCCTCCCTTTCTTTCTTTCCTTCTCCCCTATCCTTTCCATACCCATTTTGCTACACCTCCCACACCCCCACCTACCTGAATACAGAAAAAAAAAAATCACCGATCAACCTCCCTCTCTCTCTTTCTGTCTCCCTGGTGCTCTCTCTCTCAGTATGATGAATTAATTACTAAGTGGAAGATGATTGTAAGAGGGATCTGACTTTCGATGCTTTAATAAAGCCTTTTAATAGAGTTTTCTATCTGGTGGTCGTCTATGTGTGTGTGTGTGTGTGTGTGTGTGAGGGTGCATGCATGCGTGTTTCAACACAACATAACAAAATAAGTGTGTTACACATAGGGATGTGTAATGACAACTATTTTGAGAGTATGGTTGTTATAAATCTTTCTCAATCAAAGTATGTGTAGCATTATCACTGGTGTCCTTTTATTGCAGCTTAAACCTTTTAGAGATTTTACAGCAGTGATTGCGGAATATATTGTATTCTGCTACTGTGTTATGCAGCTTACATTATGTACTGATATGAGGTATTGTCTTCACCATAACGTGTTACAAACATGAATGCGGATGTGCAGGCATTTCCCCCATTGTTTCCAAAGTACATCTATTAGGAAAACAAACAAACTAACAAACAAAAACTGGTGACCTGCACAAGATCTACCACCATGTTGTTTCAGTCAATCTTAACAAGGGCCATTAAACAAAGAACATATTTCCTGCTGTAGGCACGTTCAAACTCATTACACTCACATCTGGAGGCACAAGGATTCTATGGAGAGGCTTGGAGATTGTGTAAATACTCACAGTGAGTGGGGCGAAGGAAAAGAGTGAGAATGAGGGAGGGAGAGAGAGATTAGAAATGAGATACAAAAATGGATTGGCTGTGTGTATGTGCGTGTGTGCGTGTGTGTGTGTGTGTGTGTGCGTGTATGCGTGCATGCACACGTGTTGTCCTTGTCAAGTCTCTGCGGGTGCCCCCTCCTCATACTTACAAAGAGGATGGAGGAGAAGGAGAAACAAAGAGAGGAAACGATTGTACAAAAGAGAAAGAAGCAGACAGAAGGTGGCACTGGTGTTATGCTAATAAAAAGGTGGAGTGACGCTAACGGAGGAAGCATGGTGGGAAGCAGGGAAAAGGATTGCCTGCTCTACCCATAAAAATTAAGCTACAGATAACTGCCAAAATAATGGCGAAGCTGGAGTACAGTGAAGGGTTCTGGTGGGTATTTCTCAGGCACCCAGTGGTGGCCAATGTCTAGTTACGATACTTTCCTTTATTTTGGTTGCTGCCTGAATTTCTGTATCGAAGAGGAGCTTGGTATACCTGAATAATATTGGTCTCCGGTTAAAACCTTGTATCTGGGTGGAATTATTTTTCACATATCAAGAAAAATATTGGCCTTGGAACAGTCATGAAACAGTCCTCTTAATTGTTCTCAGTGGTCGCTTTACAACTTTAAAACGTCATTCAAATTTGTGGGGGAAGGGTCATTTTTTCATTGAACTACATCCATTGGTTGGATCTTGCGGACCACTTAAAAGTATGACCAATTGAATTCCTGATGGTGATTGACAGCCAAGTACACAAGGCTTGAGGAACTGCACTAAACCACCACCACCAAAAAAGTGTTTGCACTGAAACCATAGAAAGAATATTTACACACGATATTGTTCTCGTGGAAATCTCTTGGAAGCATCGTGTTATGGTTGAGCAGTGCATAATACATGTTGAATGTTCAACACAACTGGCACGGGTATTTAAAGTAAAATGATCTCCTTGCCATCAGTATCTTAGAAGTTAGAAAAGCTGGCTTGTGACTGGAAGCTTGCTAGTTTGAATCTCTGGACTGGCTGTGTAAATGTGGGCCAAGGTGCCCTTGAGTAAGACACGTAACCCCCAACTGCTGCTCTGCAGGAAACAGTAGAAGACTGGCTTTATTTTTCAACTCTCACTTGTGAAATGTAAGCATGCATGCTCAGTCAACTTTTTTTTTAAATAAAGGTTAAAAAAGTTATCAAATAGGTTTTGTGATTTCCATGCACCAGATCAAATGCTTTTTTTTCCATGACTATATGAGTCTTCTTCAGTGCACCAAATCAGTAGCTACAGTCTCTAAGTATGATTATTTGAAGAGGAGTGGGACTAGAGTATTTGATTCACTCTGAATAGTACTCAGCCTAGCACTGGTAATATCAAACATGTCAACCAAATGAATGAAGAGCTGGTGACTGTAGATTTACTATTTCCTATTAGCATAGAAGTAGTGCTACTCTGGTCTGTGTTAGCAAACCGCTAACACAGACACACACAGTCCTTTTCATTTAGTGGTATGTGATCTCCTGTGAAAAGTAGAAAGTTATACAGATTCAGAGGTTAAGCTTAACCCTGCTGTATCCCTCCATTCATCCATTCTCTTTCCTTCTTTTGTTCACTTCATTATTTATTTCTGACCTTGGCCCTGCAATGCAGAGGCTGCAAAACTCTCCTCAACCTCTCTTCCACCCCCACATCTCTCCCTCACTCCCCTACTTGCTCCATCTCCCCTTATGTCTCTCTCGTTATCTCTCTCTCTCTCTCTCTCACTCCTGTACCCCACCCCCCGCTCTGATTCTCACCAGCACTAGCTAGTGTTTGCCTTACTTTTCCATCTCGCTCTCTCTACCCACCTTACCCTCTCTTTATCTTTCTCCCCTCTTCTCAATGCCTCAGTCTTGAGCCAACCCTCTCCTTTCCTAGCTCCCTATTTCCATTTTCCCCTCCTTACTTTATCTTCTCTCTTTCTTCTGGAGCCATACTCCTCCTCCTCTACGGTGTCTCAGCTACCCACAGATCCCTCTGCAAATGTCCACAAAACCTCCTACCAAAATGAAACTCAGGGGACATATGTGGGGGAGGTGTATGTGTTTGATTTGTGTGCAAAAGATATTGGTGTGTGTGTGTGTTTGCGCACGCGCGCATACATGTGTGCTTGCATAGTTGTTTGTGGGTGTTCATATTTCTATTTCAGCACAAGATTTATTTCTAGTGTTGGATCTCTGTGAGAGTAGGCATATGTGTGTTATAGTCAGGGCAAACACTATCGAATTAAAAGTTATGTGCAGCAAACTGGTAAATATTTAACAACAAGGAAATTTTGTTTAATTTTAGAAACAGTCATCATTTTGTATATTTTGAAATTTAAGTTTCTTAAGATATTGCAGTTTCAAGCAAGTTATCTGTGATACTATAGATCTTGAAAATTGCCTCGGCAGCTCATAGTCAGGAAAAGTGTAGCTCATCAGTATGGGCTAGTCAAATCTGTGCTCTTTGTTTCTATCCTTGATGTTTGGTGTGCACAAATAAAAATGTGCCCTTCCTTTTAGAGTGTATACCATCCACCCTGTTTTGAAAGCTCTTTTGTCATCTAGTCCCATTGTTTTAATGAATTCAGACTCTGTTGTCCATTGTCATTGTCCATTGTAATCTTTCCAGTGTAAGATTTCCATTGTAGTTTTTATACCTTTTGTGTAGCAGAAATGAAATTTTACAGAGATCAATTCTCTGGTCCAAATGACATGTGTTGGGATCAATACAAGGTCAAAAGCCACTGTTTGTATGCCTCCCTGCATTTTCTTGGACTGGAGGTCAGTAGGTGCAGTCCCTCCCTGGGGGTGAATCAGATAAGTTCAGCTTCATTCAGTTGAGTCTATTTCAGTTTAGGTCAGTACAGAGCTTCCCCCCAGCGCTAAAGTAATATTGGTTCCCTCATAAACTAAAGGACGGTGATAATCATGAACTTCATTGATGGATGGCATTAAAATGATGATGCAGATATAAGATGTACAAATGTTCCCAGGAAGGAATAGAAACTGAATTTGCTAAATCACAATAGAAAAGGCCCTGGGTTTCTTTTTCCTTTTGGGGGGGAAATCAGACCCAGTTCTCTTCACAGTGACTTGTGTTTTGGTCTCAATCCATCCACATTGTTATATTAATATTTGATATGATCTAAATCTATTTTAATTACCCCATGCTGCATTCTCTCTAATTATTATATTTTAAACCCAATGAAAGATTGATAACTCAAAAAACTGTCTTTATGCCTCACTCTGGGAAAGAGGCCCAGTTCTGTTACCACGCCAACACGAGAACTCTGTTAACAGGTGAGGAGAGGTTACATTCAAATAGAAACCTTTGAATGTTTCAAATCCCCAGGGCATCTTATACTGTAAGTCCATCGCTTCTGCTGGTGTGGGTGCTAAAACATGAAACGGTTCCATTAATTAAGTAATAAGCCACGAGGGGCTCTATTTTATGAACAAGACTCACACCTGCTTTGTGTCATGCCTAACAACACCTCTTAGCTGTTGTAAAATCACTGTAAAGCACAGCATTGAAGGGCACATTCCTTTTATACAATGCCAGTAAATCACCATTGTATTACAAAAGAAAATAATGCAAATGTTAAATCATAATTAAACATTATTTTTCTGCCAAACAAGTTAGTTTTAGTTGTGGTGATTTTTGGTGAGAGCATTAATATTTAAATAAACTGTTATGTGGCCACAGGTGTGTGTTCATTACCTATTTTACAATGGCTTTGAATGCAACTCAGCCAATCACAACTGAGGAATCTATTTTAAAGAGTGGAATATTGCATTAGGTTTCCATAAAAACAGTTCATGAGAAAAAACAAAAACACAATCACAAAATCCAGCTGGCTGAATGAGAGATGAAATGGAGCTGATGAGTTAAATGATGTGATGGATTGCTGAGTGAGGCTCATTATCTATATTTTCCTGATACCTTCTTAGCCAATTATAAAAGGTTATGAGGTTAGGCTAGACAATAAGGTTAAACAATTAAGTATGTGGTGCTTTGTTGGAAAGGTTAAAGGTCAGTTTTTTTTTTACTTTCAAGGAAATTGCTCAAATGCACTGATATGTAAAATGTGGTATTCTCAGATTCAACATGTAACACAATGAATAGAAGTGTAACTCACATTTTTTTTCTTTTTCCTCTAACAGTGAATGCCCACTGACAATGCTCTTGCCGCTTCACAACGCTACACACAATTGAAGGCTACTTAGCTTACAACTACGTAAAGTGGTTTTGTCTTGTTTTCATGCCATCAGACAAGATTGGGTAGCTAAAAAAGCAATAATTATTTTTCCTACATGCTTTCACTGGTAGGGCAGGTGGAACCTGGATGGAAATGTTTCATAAGCAAACATCAATCAAACGCACACTTTCAATTCTATTTGTTCATGCTTGCTCTAGATACCTGAAATTTGTATAAAGTGGACTCAAGCTCTACTTTTGGTGCCACCCTCTTGCTGCTACGCTCCCCTTCCCACAATCCTCTGAAAATTTTCCACGCCTGGTCTTGTTCAAAGGGATAGGAAGCGTCACCACTGAACTTTGCTGTCCAATGGACATTCACGGTAAAGGTCAGTCAACAGGTTCTCAGGAAGGCTGGGGGACATCTCAACAGGTTGAGATGACATCATCCTCACTGCTCTGCTGCAGGCACAGCAATGACCTACAAAACCATCTGGGTGTGTTTATATGTGTATGTGTGTGCAACCAAGGATAATTTGAGAAAAAAACATTTCTTGTTTAAGTGCATGTTGTAGTAAACTGGCCCATGGTGGCCCTCTGAACTCTAAATGATGAGCCATGAGTCTGCTTTATTACAGACGGTAGGAGAAGGGAGTGGAGGAAGAGATCGCGGTCTGGGGTTCAGTAGTGGCTGGTAGGGGTTCGGGGAACCTGGGGGAGACACACAGAGGAGAGGGAGTGAGAAGCAATTAAGCCAGGTATGGTTATTGGGATTTATGATGCATTACATTGTAACTGTATACAATGGTTTACCCCTGTAGACTTGATCTTCTTTCATCCCAGTTGAAGAAGGAAAAAAAGTTTCCATGATACCATGTTCTTAATCCTCTTACTATCCATGGGTGCGTGCCGTTAATGTTTCTATTTTACCTGGGAAATTATTTTTGTAATCACATTTTTTACAGAACACACTCAATATAGGGGCAACAGACAAGTTGGTAAACAAGACAAATATCAAATTAGGTAAGGCACAAGCATGCAGAGCTCTGAAAATATCGACAACTCAGATCATATCTTGAATAAAATGTGATTACAGATTGCAGTAGTACGTTCAACCAACAGTTTTCATTAAATTATATATCAACAATAATTTGATGTTGTGTGTTCATCTGTGCTGGCAGAGTCTGCGGGTGCATCTTTGAGGATGTACGCACAGGATTAGCCCCAGTGAGATGCTAGATGGCATTGCGATTGGACGTGTAAACTTCATTAGAAATGGGAATAGACATTGCATCTCAAAGACATCACAAATATACATCAAACACACTGCATACCTGACAACAGCTAGCAAAAGTCTGCCAAAGTCTGCAGTTGGACAGGTCCTTTAACTCTCCTTGCACCTGCAGGACACTGGAGAAATGTCCTGTATGCATTCACTGTCATTCATTCACAAAGAGGTGTGTGTGGGTGTGTGTGCATTGACCAACTAGGGATATTCTGGCAGAGCCTTGAGCAGTGAGTACTCTTTTTGTTCTGTCCTTTACCTCTCATTACCTTTGTCTCAACACAGATACACACGCAAGCACCCATACTATTTATACACATGCATGTGTGCCCATAAACACACACAGTGGCATGCACACAATGAAATAATGATGACAGACACAGGGCAGGACAAAGTGAATAAACGCACAGCCTGTCCTGCAAAATTCATATCATGGACTAGGAATTATTCAGGAATCTCAAGGACATGGCAGCATGCTTCATTTGTGACTTATATTTATTCTGGCACCTTCTGGATATAGAATAGTTGATGGAAAACTCACTCATATATACTCCAACTACATCTTGCTTTCGGGTGCAAAAAATGCTACCCAAAGGTCCCAAAGGTGAAATCAGCTTGAAATTGCACACATCCTACGTATCCTAAGTGTAATTTGTAAAACATCACTAAAAAAAATACTGACATATTCTGAATCTATAAAAAAGACACATGACCTTAATAACAAAGTAATTTTGTCTGAACTGATGACAAAGTGGGTCACTAAACCTGTGGAAGCCCCCAGGCTAGCCAAGGGGTCATCAATATGCCATGTTATTGATAACGTAGTAAATTATTGGAAATGAAACACTTAAAGGCATATCGACAGAAAATTATCCTGCATTCTCGAGGTTTTTGGTAGGCACACTGTAGAGCTAGTGTGTGTTTGACCTCTTTAATCCTTACCTAATAAGAATAAATTGATTTCCGTTACATTGCAATGTAAGGAAGTATTGATTTTTTGGTTAAATATAAATTAGATTGCAAATACAGTAGCCAACATGTTTAAGTATAGCATTCCTTAGCTTCTCTCTCTCTCTCTCTCTCTCTCTCTCTCTGTTTTCCTGTGCTGCTTATGTGTTGGAACAATGATGGCTGTAAGAGGGTACAGATGTATAAGAAATGAGACTACATAAGGCCAGGTCATTGAAAGTATTGCTTCATAGTAACAAATTGTAGTGTGTGTGTGTGTGTTTGTCTGGCAATGGTATACAGTGTGTGTGTGTGTGTGTGTGTGTGTGTTTGTTGGGAACAAAGCACCTGTTTGCCCTCAGATTTTTCAAAGTGCTGTTTACATCAGCAGGCCAATAATATGGGTTAGCAGCTAGAGGGAAAAGAGAGAGAAAAAGAAAAAGTGAAATTGATGGCATAGGACATACATCTGCCTCCATCACCCATCCCCACTCCCATTTAAAATAATTCCATTAGTATTAGTTTCAATGAAGAGCTGTTGTGTTTCATTATCAAATTAATCTCTCAGAGTTCTTTCCACTGAGATTAAAATTGCTTGGAGAAATATTAATGTATAAATCCCGTTGTCAGCATTCTTTGTGCCATGTGCTCTCTGCAGCATCATGGTCATTAAAAGCCACATTCACATTCATTCACAGTGAAGGGTGAAGCGCTTCACTCCTCCATAACAATGAAACTTAATCACGGCACACAGAAAATTATTTTCTACAAATCATGTTTGTTCTTTATTCAGCAGTATAGAAAGAAGTAAAAGTTACATTTTTCTAAAAATGTAACTTGAACTGCAAAACCTTAGCTGCGATTTTTCACACAACTCGTATTCAAATGAAATTCACGTCATACGACTTGTGAACTTTCTTCGGCTGGTTTGCATGGAGCGATGTATGGTGATAAATAAATAAATATATATATGTATATATGTTTTTTTGAGATCTTTATGATCTTAAGACAACACAATGTGGCATTTTATAATAAAGCACATTGTTGTAAAAGCAATGCCTCGAAGTGCTTGCTTTTCCCAACATGGTCTGAGCATAGGAATTCTCGACTGATCATTTTCACCATTTCTGACAAACTCCCTTTCTGTTCTGTCCTTTCATTTGGCAGAAAAATAAATAAATAAAACTGTGCTGGTATTTCCCAGTCAGTGCATTGAGTGATGTTTGAAGTGAAGCAACTTTTCAAGGCTGCTGAGCTCAAAGCAGCAGCCTCTGCAACAGTCTGGGAATCGATTGTTGGCTTAGCATGTACGCACACACAATGCACATGCACACACACACGCACATATTAAACAGTAGTGGTTCAGCCAGGGGACAGCCAAGTTGTTGGGAGAGACATGAAGAGAGATGGAGATGGAGAGCAAGAAGGTGGCGAGGGAAGAGTGGCTTTAGTCAAACTTAAACCCTCTCTGGCATGGAAGACTAATCATTTAACTATCTCTGCTTTATTTACCACTCACTTCTCAACTTCAGGATGTCCTTGAATCAAAAGAAACTATAGGGAAGAGAGAGAAACAGGGAAAGAGAGGGAGGGTTCAATTTCATTCCAATGTCTGCCTTCTCTTTACCCACTTTGCACTGACATGACAGACATGGAGGGTAAAAATGACTAGCTACACACAATGAAAGCCAGCGTGTCACTTGCATGTCTTTTGAAAGAGCGTGGTAACTTGTCATTATTGGAGTTCCAACATTTTCTTTTTTGTCAAAGGCAGAGGTAAAAACAAAGAGATTGTATTGATCACGCTGTAAAGCTAACGAGTGAACTTGCTCACATTTTGGAAAGTGACACATGTTATTTTAGTGCACAACTTTTCATGCCCTGGTACTTTGAACACAGCATCTCCGATCTGTGAAAAGTTAAGAACTTACACTATATGGCCAAAGGTCAGTGGACACCTGACCATCACACCTATATGAGCTTGCTGGACATCCCATTCTAAAACCATGGGCATTAATATGGAGTTGGACCCCCCTTTGTGGCTATAACAGCCGCCACTCGTCTGGGAAGGCTTTCCACAAGCTTTTGGAGTGTGTGGGAATTTGTGCCCATTCAGCCAAAAGAGCATTTGTGAGGTTAGGCAGTGATGTTGGACGAGAAGGCCTGGCTCGCAATCGGCGTTCTAATTCCTCCTAAAGGTGTTCAGTGGGGTTGAGGTCAGGGCTCTGTGCAGGCCAATCGAGTTCCTAAACACCAAACTCGTCTAACCATGTCTTTATGGACCTCGCTTTGTGCACAGGGGCACAGTCATGCTGGAACAGCAAAGGAACAGCAAAGACTGCCAGATAGTGAAGCATGATTCATCACTCCAAAGAACACGCTTCCACTGCTCTAGAGTCCAGTTGCGGCGTGCTTTACACCACTCCAGCCGAGATTGCACTTCACTGGAACTAAGGGGCCAAGCCCAAACCCTGAAAAATCCCAGACCATTATAACTCCTCCACCAAACTTCACAGTAGGCACTATGAATTCTGGTAGGAAGCATTCTCCTGGCATCTGCCAAACCCAGATTTGTCCACCAGACTGCCAGATAGTGAAGCGTGATTCATCACTCTAAAGAACACATTTCCACTGCTCCAGAGTCCAGTTGGGGCGTGCTTTACACCACTCCAGCCGACGCTTGGCATTGCACATGGTGATGTGAGGCTTGCATGCAGCTGCTCGGCCATGGAAACCCATTTCATGAAGCTTCTGACGCACAGTTCTTGTGCTGATGTTGCTTCCAGAGGCAGTTTGGAACTCTGTAGTGAGTGCTGCAACAGATGATTGGCGATTTTTACACATTACATGCTTCAGCACTCGTTGACCCCGCTCTATGAGATTGCGTGGTCTACCACTTTGTGGCTGAGCTATTGTTGCTCTTAGGCGCTTCCACTTCACAATAAT
>OOFE01046834.1:2902-20699 GCA_900323365.1 Monocentris japonica
TCCAGGTGGGTCAGAATAAAAACTGGTTTAACTGGTGTGACTGACTGGTTTCACTATTCTGGTCTGATTTTCTGCAACTGAGCATCAAAAATGGAGTTATGAAGTGATACTGGTGTGTGTGTGTGTGTGTGTGTGTGTGTGTGTGTGTGTGTGTGTGTGTGGTGACCTCACGCTGCTATGCCCACCATCTGGGGCCCGTGGCGCTACCATATGGTTTTAAGTCTACAGTGGACTGAGCCATTAGTGTACAATGGAGAGAGAGAGAGGGGATGGCAAGGTAATATTGTGCACGTTCAACTGCAAAACTACAATCCCAAACCCGCCTTAAGACCAAGTAGGTCCAGCCAGAACCCTGCCCTGAACCTGATTACAACCTCATTCTACACAAATGGCAAGCTATATAAAAACCAAGCATGTGGCAGCTATTTTTCAGTATGAGCTTATATTTAGCCTGGTAACTGTAAGACCCACTATGGATATTGTCACAGAGACAGTTTTACTGTTTTTTTTTTTTTTAAATATCATTTTTTTAGCATGATAGATTAGGTAGTCTGCAGTAGACAGGAAAGCTGAGAGAGAGAGTGAGAGTGGCATGACATCCATCAGTCCACTGTGAGACAAATAATATACAAATGGGAGAATTTCACACAACAGATTTTGCCTAGAAGTGGAGATCCTTCTGAAATATCACTATCTAGACTATAGAGCTAAAGATAAATATTTAAACAAGTAGAAAACAACCCAAGAATAACATTCAGAGATCTACAAGCCTCCATTGTGGCATCTGATGTCATTGTGCAGCCATCAATAAGAAGAACACTGAATAGAAATGGCTTTCATCCAAGTGTAGCCAGGAAGAACCTCTACTGTCTAAAAAGAACAAAGCTGCCCATCTTCAGTTTGCCAGAGACGATCTGGACAAACCTGAAGATTTCTGGAAGTCTGTTCTCTGGACAGATGAGTCCAAATTTTAATTTGGTTGTAATCAAAAATGAAATGTTTGGCGACAACCCAAACTGTCTACCACCAAAATAACCTTCTCGCTATGGTCAAGCATGGTGGTGTCATGGTCTGGGCTGTTTTTCTTCCTCTGGTCCTGGACGACTTAATATCATTAAGGGAACCATGAATTCTGAGGGAAACCAGAGAATTCATGAACAGAATATCAGACCATCAGTCTGAGAGATAAAGCTGGGCTGAAAGTGGCTGTTCAACAAGACGATGATCCTAAACATTCAAGCAAATCTACCAAAGAATGACTCAGGAAGAAGAAGTTTAGTGTTTTGGATTGGCCAAGTCAAAGTCCTGACCTAAACCCAACTGAGATGTTGTGTCAGGACCTGAAGCTGCTGTTCATGTGAGACCTCAAACCTCACTGAGTTGGTGGAGTTCTGTCAGGATGAATGGGAGAAAATCCCTCCGGGAGGATGAAGAGACTGATCAGTGGCTCTAGGAGACTTTACTCCAAGTCATCGCTGATAAAGGAGGAGCCACAAGTTATTGATTAAAGGACTTCACATATTTTTGCACACAGGAATGTCTGAGTCTTTGTTAAATAAACCAGTTTTGTTAAATAAACAATAAAAGTATATCATTTATTTGTTTGTATGAAGGGATAGCGCCATTAAGACAAGGGTTTTACAAGGTTATTCCTTATACAATTTTGCAAAGGGTTCCCTGTAGGGTTCACAAACTTTTATGCATGACTGTAAATGGATGAAAATATCTCTGCACAACAAGATGAGGAGGAGGAGGAAATCAAATATTTATAGATGAGCAGGGAAATCAGAAAGCTGGAGTGGGAGGGCGCGTAGAGTTTCTGGCTCCATTACTATAGCAGTTTTTAGCAAACGCAGTTCATTTTGTCAGCCCTCTACCTTAGCAGCATATTGAAACTCTGCGCCTTGCCAGTAGGCAATGAATTGAATTGAAATGAATGGATAACAGAGAGGAGAGATGATTTTTTTTAAAACAATGCTTGGGCAATGCTGCCTTGGATTGACTGGAAGGTTAGGCAAGAAAAAGATGAGATGTATTGGAAGAATCAAGATAAAGACTTGAGCTTGAATGATTCCTGTGGGGAAACTGGGCCATTGCTGCAGCAAGTACTAATAGGATACAGCAAATGGGGGTTGTATGAACATACTCAACAGACAGTTCAGTATGTTCATACAACCTCCATTTGTCAGTTCATACAACCCCCAACTGACTTATTAAAGTGGTAATTTGTGAGGTCCTCTTTTATTTTGTCTCCATCCTAAGGGCTTATTGCTGGGGTGTTTTTGTACTTTTGTGCACTTCCCAGAGATCACTTTTCAGTACTGGGACATATTTTTCCTTGGATTCCTTGATGTAGTGTGAGTTTCTGTAGGTTTCTTTGTCTGTTCAGCCATGGGGGCTATCACTGCTCATGCTAACTACCCGGTTCTTCTTCTATTCATTCCAAAACAAACCGGAAACGCATCACTTCCTGTGTGCCCAATGTTTTTCCCAGGAAACACCTACCCGAACAGCAAATGGAAAAGCTTTCATGAACTAGCTAGGCTGCATCAATCGGTGATAGAGAGTAACAAAACAGATATTTATTGAAATGAAAATGTTGTAGAATATTACTTTAACTATAAACATATGAATGTTTATAAAAATCTGCTTTCCAGCACTGACAGGATGCACAAAATAGCAGCAGTATCAGTAAGGACTTACAGAGGCAAAGATAATGAGAGATTTGTGCATTATTGAAGACATGGAGAATTATCAAAAATTAGAAAATATCTATGCAACATATAATAATGAGAGGAGTGTGAGAAAAGACTATGTGAAAGATTACTACATGTGTAAAGGATCGTATTCGCATTAACAGGTCTATAGAGTGCCATACATATGTGCAGATGTGTTTACAAATATATATTCATTTGACTTTACAGATGTAGGTAACATGGACAGACATACCGAGGAACCCCGTGTACACGAAAAGTGACAATGAGAATATGAAGGAAGAAGGTGTGTTTTGGGAGCTGATGGGAATATGTGCGGGGCAGCTGGGATTTGTTTGGCCTTCATAGACTAAAATATCTATCCCACTCGTTGGGAACAATATGAGACAGAATCAACTCCAAAACCTCACCGTGGGATTTATTTAGCAACACACTCCCCCAACCTCTTCACGCTTACACACACACATACAGGTGAATAGCCTGAAATAGCTGACAATATGGTGAGGTGTGTTTGATTTATCTTTTATGAGTTTATGATCTGTCTGGTTTCTCACAATGGAGCTTCAGACGTTAACTATCTGAGACCTGAACCCTGTGCTGGATCTTGAGAGACAGGTATGCACTCAATCACCATTATGGTAGAGGGGGAGAGAGAATAGATAGCGTGATTTTGATTTGTGATTTTGTGATTGAAATGGTTGAGGCAAATTCAACCAATCACCAAAGTTACTGGAATCTTTCCACAGTGTCACTTTATAGAGGGAGGAAGATTCAGACCATAATGGGATGGAGTTTTATTCACCTACAGCCTACAGGTAGTCTCTGAGTCTGAGTCACAGTTTTTCATTTAACCTTACATTATTACAATTTGATTTGCCTAATGTTAATCAGAAGAACTCAAGGCTATCTCAAACATAAATGGACATTTTTGAAATGAAATTTTCTAATGGGCTGGTTTTATTTGGTGCTTTTTTTTGTTGAGTTGAAGGTTTATTTATAAAAACTTGGAATGCAAGCACATTATTTCCTTTTGCTGTAGCTTTGAGCTTTTTTTTGTTGTTGTTTTTGCAAAAAAACAACCTACAATTCTGCAAATTGCATCACAATTTTTTGAGAAAACCTGACAATCAGGCATTTTGGTCGCAATGATCACAAATAAAAACTTTGAACAAAGCGTGAAATCATAGAGGGACTGATAGATAGAAGTTGGGAGAGAGAGAGAGAGAGACAGGGGGTGGAGGAGGGTCAGCTGTCCACTGTGGGATTATAGCTGGAATGTTTCAACCATGCTTCACCATGCCGGCTCAGGCAGCACACACACACTAGCACAACAATGACCCAACCAGCATTTCGCTTCTTTTCTGACAGTTGGAACCAAGACCGGCTAGAACCAAATGTGACTAAGATTAGACTGATATGTGTGGCCAGTCTGGACCAGCTATGAGCTATGTTTTTCCATACTAAAACTGACCTTTAGTGCGTGAGCTGCTAACCTACCCATCATGACGCAGACAAAGCCAATTTTCCCTTATTTAAAGATAGTTTCAAAACGAAAAACTGCAAAATGCAAAATTCATTATGTCATTATGTAAAACTGAACTATTCTTTCATTAAAGTTAGATTTGTAGTACCGGTATTTGAGAGGTAGTTTAGGAATTTTTTGACAAATTAAGACTGTCCAACCTCTTTTTGTGCCCTGATGTTTGTTACTGATATTTTCAAACATACATTGAAACATAGAAGGCCAACACCTTTCCTTTGCCCTAGCTCCCTTTATATCGTCTTATTTCTTCTTTTGCTATGTTTTGAATCTGTTCAATAATAATAGAAATCACAGCACTGGTAGTGGTAGTAGTAGCAACAGCAGTAGTAGTGGTATTAGCCTTTTTGCAGTGTCCTGACCCCAGGGATCCTCCAGGACTCCTTGGCTAGGCCTTGGTGCTACCTCATCAATCTACGTGGCCCACTGGCAGACTCTGCTCAGTGACTAGAAAAAAACATCAGCAGCAGATGGGATTCTCACAGAGCACAACATAGATCAGTACTTTTTTAGTACTTTTTTTTGGCATTTATTGTTAAATAAGTGTATTATTGTGACATGGAAAATTAGCAAATGAGGTGAAAGGTGAAAAAAATCATGTTTCATTTCATTGTGACTTTAAAGTGCAATATTTTATACATCATCCAACAATATGTTTAGCAGCACAGCCCTAATAACGTTGTGCAATTGCATGCCATATCATATGTCTCAGTTTCGGTCCACTTCCTCTACCTGTTTCATCGTCATCATTATTATCTTCTATCTATCTTCTACATTGTTTCCAAATGAAACGTCTTAGTCAGCACATTCTGCTGCATCCTCTTGCAGAACCCAGCCTGTAGGCACCATTCATTGCCCTGGTGTTAAACATTTTATGTTAAAGTGCACATGCCTGGAGTCGTGGGTTGTTCAGTGGAGGCATGAAGGTGTTGCTTTGCTTTACTGATGTGGCATATCAGTAGGGGAGTAGGTGTGTGTGTGTGTAGGTGTGTGTACACCAGTCTGAAACAGAAAAGGGAAGAGTAGTACATTACATTCATTTAGCAGATGCTTCCAAAGGCACTTAATACTATGTGGGGATTGAACCCCCCACCCTGAGATTAAGAGGCGCATGCTCTACCAACTGAGCTGTCCAGGCCAGATAGTGGTAGCAATAGTAGTAGTAATAGTTGTAGTAGTAGAAGTAGCAGTAGTAATAGTACTTTTTACAAAATGGTCAAATTCAAAGATGTTGAATATTGTTTTTTGTGTATCCAGACTCATTATTTCAGTTAAATGTTAAATTAGATGTTTAAATAATTTGGTAGGTTTAGTACCTTTTGCGGTGAAGGACTTCTATCTAGCTACATACTACTACATCTACACTGTCTGGTGTGTGGAGAGAGAGGAAACTGGAGACAAAAGTTCCTCTTCCAGTAGAATTTACTCAAAAGGTTGTATCACCGCTTCATTTTTCATATTTGAAAAAAGTTCCCTCCTCATGTAATGAGTACTGAGTAGTGCATTTCTTTTTCGAGCGAGAGGGAAAACGTATTCTCATCATCCTACTCTGTCTCTATTTAGATTTTGTCATACTACAGTCAGAAAAAGATAGTCAGAGATAGAGAAAGATGTCGAGAAACACAGACAACTTCTCTCTGCCTCCTCCTCCTCCTTATTGAAGGGTCAAATTACCATATTGCTTCTCCGACAGCAACTAATACAGACTGCTGCAGTTTGGCAGCTTCATCGGAGGAGCTATGGCAGCATCTAAAACCTATTTGCTCTCGTCAGACAGTCATCTACCCATGTGGGAGATGAGGAGCGAGGAGAGGTTGACTTTTATACTTGTTAGTCAGAGGAAGGCTGCTGCGAGTAATAATCTCCTCAACTGGTAGGAATTCCAAAAAAGAATCTGTTTTATCACCAAGAGCAAATGAATCTTCACAGGCTTGCCTTAGTGACGTTAGTCAGAGAGTTATTTAGAGCATAATGTATTTTGGGGAGTGAGGACTTTGTTTCTTCACATTTTATTTCATCTGAGACGGGCTGCACAGTTCTCCAAAGGTGTCCGCCCTGGCTCAGTTGGCTGAGACACATACAGTCATGCTTGAAAGTTTGTGAACCCTACAAGAGGTGGTCATTATTCCATGTTGTAGGGGATCTCTCAGCATAGTGTTCTTCTTTCACCTGTATGGTAACACCAAACTGACCAACTTTCTCACCTGGATTTATGGAAGTGCCACACAAACTCCTCTCCAAAAATCTGACCTGTGATTGGTTACCAGCTGATTCTACTTTCTTACTAGATTCAACTAATGCAAGTGGAGGTTAACTTATTATTGCACTTGCACTACTTCCCCATTTTCATTTACTACAGGCACAATTTCCTCCAAAGCATATGAAATTGGTAAATATAGATCCTTTATTTCAGTTACCAAAAAGGTGAACTCAAAAACTCAAAATTTCTATAATTACACAAGTGGTTCACAAACCTTCAAGCATGCCTGCATACCCAATTCTCCATCCATCAGTGAAAGATTTAAGACAGAGGGGAGCTGGAACATCATGTGAATATATTTCTATATTATATTACACACACACACACACACTCACATGCCTGAACATGTCATCAGCTGCAGCAGTATTATATCTGTTTATTTGTGTGTGTGTGTATGTGTGTGTGTGTGTGTGTGTGTGAGGGAGAGTTATTTCTGGGAGCTTATGTCTCTGAACCCTCTGGCAGGAAGAAAATAAAACCCTACTTCTCTCTTCCTCTCTCTCTATCTCTCTCTCTCAACCTCTCCCTTTCTGTGTCTGACTCTGTTTTCTGCTGTGACGACAACCTCTTCAGGTCTGTCGCCGCCATTATAGCTTCATCAGTTCACAGTCACACACACACACACACACACATATATCAGCCACATCATACTGATCAGCCACAACATTAAAACCACTGACAGGTGAAGTGAATAACATTGATTATCTCGTTACAATGGCACCTTGAAGTTAATCTGTTGGAAGCAGGACAAATGGGCAGCGTAAGGATCTGAGGGACTTTGACAAGGGCCAAATTGTGATGGCTAGACAACTGGGTCAGAGCATCTCCAAAACGGTCCTGGCATTCATGTGGATGTTACTTTGACATGTACCACGGACCTAAACATTGTTGCAGACCAAGTACACCCCTTCATGGCAATGGTATTCCCTGATGGCAGTGGCCTCTTTCAGCAGGATAATGCACCCTGCCACACTGCAAAAATTGTTCAGGAATGGTTTGAGGAACATGACAAAGAGTTCAAGGTGTTGACTTGGCCTCCAAATTCCCCAGATCTCAATCCGATCGAGCATTTGTGGGATGTGCTGGAAAAACGAGTCCGATCCATGGAGGACCTAAAGGATCTGCTGCTAACGTCTTGGTACCAGATACCACAGGACACCTCCAGAGGTCTTGTGGAGTCCATGCCTTGACGGGTCAGAGCTGTTTTGGCGGCACAAGGGGGACCTACACAATATTAGGCAGGTACTAGTTTCTGCATTACAGCATTACAAGGGTATCAGTTTTTACCATTTTACACGCTGTTGACAGTGGAAACAGTCATATATGCTCGACCTGACAAAGCAACAAATAATATAGACAATATCTGTGTGGCTTGGATGGAAAACTATGAATGGTGAGGTTAGACCAACATCAGTTTGTTGGTATATGGGGCCAATACTGGTCCCATATATGAGTTTTATTAAATCTCAGATATCAGCCAGTCAGTATGGTCCACCTCTGATATGATGGAGGCTCCTCCCTGACCACAGCTAGTCAATATGTTTTTATTATTGTTACTTTTATGTCAGATGTCTGACCAGAGAAATTATTCCAGTGTGGGATGATTTTACTCAACAGTTTCAGCAGTGTGAATCTGTAAACCTGCGATGAAACCCGCCTCATCCAGACGACGTGATACCACATTGAGATATTTACGGCAAAACGCAAAATCCATTGTAGAAGAAGAAGAGATACCAATTTCTCCACTGAAAACCCATAATGGGGTAACTCTAATGGGTTGGTAATGAGTGTCTACTGCTAGTACTGATGCAGGGCTGTTGCCACGACTACCACTGTAGTACTGATGCTGGGCTGTTCCCATGGATACCACTGTAGTACTAATGCTGGACTGCAACCATGGCTACCATTGTAGTAATGATGCAGGACTGTCACCGTGCCTACCACTGTAGTACTGATGCAGGATAGGGGGCTGTTACCATGGCTACCACTATAGTACTAATGCAGGATAGAAGACTGTTACCATGGCTACCACTGTAGTACTAATGCTACAATGGCTACCACTGTGGTACTGATGCAGAATGCAGAACTTAATTGACAAATTAGACACCAACCTCCTCTCTGTAACCATGTCAACCCTTGTATGCAGAACGTATCCAACACACACACACACACACACACACACACACACACACACACACACACACACACACACACACACACATATCACACACACACACACAAAGGGAACCCTGATTCAGTTCAGTTCATCAGGCAAAAGACAGAGGGAGAGAGGTGGAGCTAAATGAATGAATAAAGAAAGCAAGACAGGAAATATGTGAGAGAGAAATGGAGAGAGAGAAATTCAGGGCCTGAGAGAGAAAGAGAACGATAACAATACAGAGATGCAGTGAAAGGAGTAGAGGTCATAGAAAGGAAAGAAATAGGAAAGATTGAGAGAGAGAGAGACAGAGGGAGAGAGGGCTAAGCTCCTATGCAGTGAGCTAATCTGAATTCCTGTTTGCCTTGAAATAGAAGCAGGGGGCTTGGTAAGGCTTTGAGGCAGTAAGGAAGGTTTCACAACCTCATAGCCACACACACACACACACAGCTTGTAAAATCCTGAAACACCATAACATTATAACAGTGTGAGCATGAGTGTAGTTTGTCTGTCTATGTGTGTTAGCCCTGTGATGGGCTAGTGACCTTGCCACCCAAAGCATGCTGGGATAGCTATCGGCAGCTTCAAAAACACATATCAGTCAGTTTTTCCCTTCAACTATATCTGAGTATTTCCATCTATGTTCTGAAGATAGATGAGGTGATGAGGTGTATAAATAGTACTGTACTTTGGACAGGAATGACACAGTACTTGCGTGAGCAGATTGTTTGTTGGTTAACTGATTCAGGCTAATCGTGACTAATGAGGTACAGGCTAGCTCCTGGAGCACAATGGAGATTATATCACACCATTATTCAGAATCCAGTGTGTGTGTGTGTGTGTGTGTGTGTGTGTGTGTCTTAAATATTTAATTCTGTTGGATTTGATGGGATTCTGAGATGTTTCTCAACGTTTTTGTGCTGAGGTAGCTAATGGTAGCTGAGGTAGCTGAATTAAGTGTGTGTGTGTGTCGCTCTCTCTCTCGCTCTCTCTCGCTCACTCTGTAGTCCCGCCCTCCCCAAAATGCATTCTTCCTCTCTCTCTTTCATCCATTTGTTGACTTCCTCTCTTTTCTCATCCTATCTATCTCCCTTTCTTTCACTCAATCTCTTATTTCGCTCTCCTTCGCTCTCTCCCCTCTCTCTCCAAGGCCGCTGAGTTAATCCGACTGGACCAGCAGCCGTCTGTAATGCGGAACAATAGCGGCCTAGCAGATTAGCATGACAACATGAATTATGCAAGATAAATAGACGGATAGAGAGAGAGAGAGAGAGAGAGAGAGAGAGAGAATGCATAGTGTGTGTATGGAGTGTGGAGATGGAAGGATGGATGAATGGACAGAGAGAAGGAGCGATAGAGGGAAGATGGACAGTATCATTTTAAACGTCATCAAATTAATTGATGCGATACCTTGGCATAATTACAGTGAAGAAAATGCGATGGTGGTTGAGTGAGCAGTAGTCGGTTGCATTAGCGTGTGCATGTCTTCTTCAGGCAGCGTGAAATATGTGCAACATTAGCAGACACCAAAGAACAACTTGTCCACTACCGATCAGTGCTAAACAAACACGCCTGATTTGCGTTTCACTTTTGGCAAGTTTGCTCAGGCGTCACTTGGCAGTTGGATGGAAACATAGCTGGCGAGAGCTGGCCCTATGGCAGAGAACTCCACATGTATCTATAACACTGAATACACACACACACACACAATAGACCGGAATCATACAATACACAACTACCACACAAAACGTCTTCTTCTGCTCTGACTACTACATTTCATGACTCCATCAGTCTATATACAGTCGATCCTAGTTGCCAGTTGCACTTAAATGCCAACTGAGTCACTTAGGTAGAAAATACACAAATAACAATACACAGTGGCACCGGCACCATCAAAGTCAACAACGGCGAAATGATTGGTACATTACTGTCGCATTGTGAGGCCTCCTAAGTGCATCATAATTGTGTTTCAAGCACATATGAGCTATTCTTACAATTATTATGATCAAAATGTTCTCACAATTATAATATTATAGTCAATCCATCATTCACAGCCATATCAACTTATGAGTGTAACAATAATATAGTGCATTCGGAATATTCTCATAATGTGGTGATGAAGCCTTAATGCCTTATGAGCAACACTTCATATATTATTGAAGACTGTGGTAGGAGAGAGAGAGAGAGAGAGAGCTGCTGCAACTGCAGGCTGCTGTAAGTAAGTGTGAATAATGGTGAATAGTGTTTTTGCTCTAATTAAGGGTTAATTTCCAGGGAAATCACTGAGTAAGTAGTAGGAAACGCATCCTTTAGACAGTCGACAACACTGTCACTCAGAAAAACCTCACTTCAGGAGGGTGTAGGTCCTGTCCTACATGAGGAAACAACTGAAAATCAGCCGGATAAACAGACTCTCTGACTGGGTGCTCAGCTGGCTCAAACAGAGAACAATTGACAAAGCTTTAATATTAAAAGCCAAAACACATTTGTTTTTTAGTATTAAAGCTTTGTCAATTGTTCTCCAAGAGTAGCTGAGCTTTGGTTCTTTTTCATTCGTGCGCCTTGGGAGAGCTGCAGGGTTGTGAAAGATGTTTTGCCCTCCTTCGTTCTGCTGGCTCAGCGAGCTCAGGCAAATATAAATATAATATCAATATAAATCTGGGTCAGAAATTCACTTTTTTTAATTGCCCAGGGCTGTTAAACTAAACAAATGTACCTGCCAAGAATACTAATTAATATACAAGTTCATAGAAATGTCACCCTCCCTGTTTTCAATGCTTCACTGCTTCATGTTTAGAATCAGGTACTGTGGGAAAACATTCAAGAAAGAGTTTAATTAACAACTTCCCCATGTACATCTATAATGGATCCAGTTTGTAATTCATCACAAAGTCGAAATAATGTTAAATTAGTTAGGAGGAAGTTTAGATGCCACCGCTTTGTGTAGAGCACCGCAACGGTAACAGCCAATTGGGAGCCTATTTGCTACAGATGCGTCATTTTGATTGGCTCACGGTCAGAGAGCGTGTACAGTGGCCAGCAGGGACACAGTTTGAGAACAGGCAAAGACCACAGACTGTATATAACCGAAATGTTATCATCTCAAAAGCTTACTGACCAGTATGCCAGGTGAGCCTTATTGATTTATCCACCAAAGACCAATTTTATACACCCTCCACCGCACCACAAACAGTTTTGGTTGGCGAATGTAAAGAAGTGAGTAAAGAAGATGAACAAAACAAACTTCTCCCAAACAAGGGGGAAGTTCATTTTTGCTTCCCAGCAGTAAATGAAAGTACCAACTAACATTACTTCCCAAACCATAGTACCAGCGTCTGTAATATGCCACAACTCTCAGCTCTCCAGTTACATCTTTCTTTGTCTCTCTCTACTGTCTAATGAATCAGAGATGCCACAGACATAATACAGAAATAGCCTACCCAGTGTGAAATAAAAAAGAGAAAGAAAAAAGCCAAGCGGAAAATCATCAGGTGGCGCTCCCTAGTGAGAATAAAACCTGTTTGATGTTCAAAACAAAGACCTCCCCTGTAGCGGTGCAGATCCCCTGGCTAGCACAGACACCAAAAGACAACATATGAAAAGCAGTCAACAGGTGTAACAGTCTAGCAGTGTTTTCTTTCCAGTCTGCTTGCCTGTTAAGTGCAAGGCTAACAAATAAAATGTACCAGCAGCTAGTATAAAAGTTTAAATGCCAAAAAACAGCCATAACCGACAAATCTTTTACAAGAAATTACCATAACCTTCATATAGCCCATCATTCCTCAATCCTTCTTCCATCGAACCTCTCCACCTCCATCCTTACACTGCCCCTCCATCATTCTCTCGCCTATTCGCATCCCTCAATCCACCCCTCCCTCTCTTACCTCTCTTGGTTATGATAATGCGAAGCAGGGGATTGGCTGAAGAGACGGCCTTGTGGAAGTTGTCGTCATTGTTGATTGGCAGCAAGTCTCCGTGGATGTCGGCGTATCCCAGCAACACGTCGACACCGGGGATGCGGTGAATGGTCTGGAGGAGGCGGTAAAACTCCTGGAAGCCGCTGGGACCATTTCTCTTTAGGGCGAAGCGGCGATACTCCGCTTCGAACTGAGGAGGACGTGACAAGCAGACATGATCGTCAAACACTTGTACCAACACATTTCATAACCTATTAAGAACCTTTGTGCCATGATTCAGTATTCGTCAATAGACAATTGTCATTGGCAAGGTTATTTTGTCAAAAGATCCCTTGGCATTCACAATCAACTTAGAATCACCTCACCCCCTTAAAATATCAATGCTACAGAGGGCTGAGAGTATGGTGGTTTTCACACTACACCAGGTGATTAGCAACTAATCAGTGAAATCACCTTATGTAGTGTTTGGTTTGAATGAAAACCTGCAGACTCTTGGCCCTCCATGGCACATGGTTACCCATCCCTGCTCTATAAGCAACTACATGTGAAAACACTCTAAATCCCATTCCCTAAAACAGTGGTTCTCAACCATGTGCCATTGTGACCCGACAGTTTTCAGGTTTTCATTCCAACCAATCATTTACAGCAGCTGATATGACCGCAATTAGCCCTGATAGCCCAAATAAGCCCCAGTGGCCTTGGCCTTTTTCATGTTCAAGCCCAGGCTCAGCTGGTGCTACTTTTTGTTGGGACTTCGAAAAGTTGTCAACTGGGAATGTGGTCACCTTGGAACGCCATCGGCGAGGATTTATGGACTCTCATTTCTGAAAATCAAGGATGCATTTAACATGAGCCTGTGCCTCAGTTCTAAGAAGTTAAAGCTGAATTAGCGGAGCCTTAAAAAATTCATATATCCCAGAGCTGAAACTTTTTAAGGTTAAGCCTCCATCAGTTTTGGGAATTATTGCAATGCTAAAATTTCAGAGAGAAGCCCCATAGCTGACAGGACTGTTTAAGATTTCTTAGGTCTTACAATTCTAGGCTTGCTGCACTGCTGCTACACTATTGCTTCATGCTCCTGAGAAGTGTTGAATTATACCACGGCTACCACTGTAATGCTAGATCCACCACCATGTTTAACAGCTGGTAACCTTTGGCCTTTCTCCAAACCTAAACCTGTCCAAATGTAGGAAAAAGAGAGAAAGACAAATTTGCTCAGGGCTCCAGGTTTTGTGCTCCTCACACCAGGTTATGCATATTTGTATGTTGTAGTGGTTTCTGAAATAAATACCAGCTTTGTGAAGTTCACATTGCACAGTGACACAAAGGTGCTGATTCAATTCTGCGGCTGTTTTTGAGTCCGTAATTTTGCGGTGTTTATCAGTTATCCTGTTAAATCATTCGTCTATAACTGCTAGTGAGCTTCAACTTGCCACCAGTTCCCCTTTGCTGTTGCAGTTTGTGCAAGCTCGGCATATGAAGGAAGAAAGATGGTTGATGAATCAACTTTATTTGGCACTAACACACGTATGCATGCAGTGAATTTGTTTCTTCGCGTACCTCTGACTAGATACACACAACACCCCACACACATGCACTTTTCCAGGTCAGGGGACAGCGCAGGCGTCAGCTATTGGAGAGCGTGCCTGGAGCAGTTGGGGGTTAAGTGCCTTGCTCAAGGGCACTTTGGCAGTGTTGGTGGGCACTGTAGCTGTGGCACCAGTCATTTTTCAATCACCAGCTCACAGCTGGAATACACCCTCCTGGTGGTGCCGGGGATCGAACCAGCGACCCTCCAGTGATGGGTTGGTCTCTTTAACCGCTAGGACAACATTAAATAAATGTGCAGATTTTATGGCTCTGGCTCTGGCAAATCAGGTGCCAACAGTTGAGGCATAAATGTGGTGACTCTCAGAACTCTTGTAACGCTGACACATACTGCTGATGAGCATTCAGCTTAATATCACTTGCCTGTGTAACTGCATTTGTAATTGTAATTTATTTACTTCAAAGTAAAAGTCCTTTATTATTTAGTGTTTCTGTTATTTTATCCACCCTCTGTATGGCCTGAAAATGGTCTTCGGCTGAATGGTGCTTTTAAACACATGAAACAAACGTGCATGTTTGTTGATGTGTTGTTTTTATTTTTTATTTTGCTGTTATTTTGCACAACCTCAGAATGCTATATGCATCATTTTTCATACTCTCATATATATTTCTCTTCCATTTCTCATTTCTTTTCATCATCACATCCATTATAATGGAACAGCTATTGAGCTGCAGCCTGCACTAGAACAAAAACTACAATACATTACCAAGTGTGATTGGCTGATCCCTGATCTGATTGCCAATTGAAATTATGCATTTTAACCAGACTTACTACTAACAACACATCATGGAGAGGTATACAGCAAGCATAAACAGTATAATATGAATCTGGCAATGTGTTTAACAAACTGTTCATATGGCTGCATGACATTGCTGACCTAACCAAATAAATCAAGAGTTTTTATCCACATAAATATTACATGTGCGCGTTGAGGAAAAAGATTTTCACTGAGGCAGCATTGGCTCTGCCTCCTGTCCAATACATTAAATTGTTTCTAGTCATATAAGCTATGAAATTCATAACATAACGTCAGAAATTATTGTATGTGAGCCGTCGGTATTTATGAAATGAAAGCGAATGAATGCAATAATCAAAGTAAAGTGAAGTGACCAAGTCTCTGTTGTTTTACTACTGTCAAATGGCACATGAGCATAAATAACAAATGAGAACATCTATCAGCTGATTATAATTGATCACTGATTGATTGGTGCATCCCTAATCGAAACCTAAATGTGTGACCGAGCCGCACTGATGCAGAAACATCACAGACTGCTAATGCTAGCATTCTGACAGCTGTGCAGTGACTGCATCTGTGCTAACATGCTAACAACCGACTCTCCAAGCTGAGCCACAAGCTGACTGGCAACACAGACTGACGACAGACGGACAGACAGGAAGCTCTCCACATTGTCCATAGAAGAGGTCAACCCCGGGCCAAAAGCCATTAAAACATTTAGTATATTTTTGTGAGCAGCATGACCCAACACACACACACATTCAAACAGGTTACTAATGACCAATATGCCCTTTCTGGCTTTTGAATGATTCCTATAACTACATGTTGTTAATTATGGAACTGTTTTATGGTATTATTGATATTGGTGATTGTGTACTATTGCATAGTTCATGTTTTCAAACCAAATAATTACTAGTTATTATAGATATTGGTGATTATATACTATTGTTTAGAACATGTTTTTTAACAAAAAAAATCTATCGTCTCAACATGGTTTGAATGGTTGCAGCAGAATTTATGTTTGTCTGTTTTGTTAGATTTTCTAACAGTCATGACAATAGAGTGATTTAAATGACAGACGGGTAGAGAGATGGAATGTCAGAGAGAGAGACATGAGCTTTGACAGATAGTTAGGATAGGAGCCGCTACAACAGACAGAGAGAGATAGGGTGTCAGACAAAACTAGGAGATAGGGTGAGACAAAAACAATGAAACAGTGTGTGTGTGTGTGTGTTTCTGGTACTATGTGGAGGAACTGGTTCTTGTCTTTACACTGGCAAATGCAGTAGCCTCCCTCCTCATTCCAAGCCTATGGTGATAGACATTAAGGAATCCTTTTCCTCCAGTCTTCAGCTGGTTTTGAATATGGGCTGAAACTCGACATCTTAATCGGAATGTGTGCACTGATTTGTGACAATTGTTAAATATCGAATTTACTTTGAATTCAGGTTCTCAGTATTCAGTTTCAATTTATTTGAAAAACAATCTCAAAGTGACGGTTGTATAAAATTGGAAACTGTATTCAACCTTTAAAATAATGGACACGCCCCACTTTCAAATTTCAGACACAGCAGTAGATAGCAGATATAATAATAAGGAAACAAAGCACAAGTCTCTTGTCTTTTGTGTTTCTGTCATACTATCATCTCTCTTTCTATTTTGTCACATAGAAACTAAAGCCCAAGCATAACCTGGACAAAAGAAAGTGCCTCATTTGTCCATCAGGGGGCGCTACAATGGTGTCTCACAGGTAATCCCTTGCCATTGCTACCCTGTTTGACCTACACTCCTGAGACTTGGTACATAGATGCATCTCCTCATGCTGAAAAAATACCAAACAAACTTTACTTTTTTTTTGGCCGATTTTGAATATTTTGAAAGACCTTCAAAAATTTCAAGTCAGGTCAGAATGACAGGGAATTTGGCAAATTTGTGTGTGCTTTTACTTAGTTTGTGAAAAGCTACGGAATAAGTTAACAAATTGTCCACCGAGCATCTGTCGTGTTTTGATAATAACAAAGACTCTAATGCCCATAATGCCTGTAATACCTGTAAGTTTCTTGGGAAGCCACATTGGTATTTTAACTTATGTGGTAGGACAGCAGAGTTTCAGCATTGGAACCAGTCCTGCTTTGCTTCCAGCTCTTACCACTTCTAGTTTCAGGATTTGTTGTTTTGCTTCCTTAAGTATAAGATTTTCCTCTCCAAAATTGGACTAATCTAAAATTGTTTTGGTTCATTTAACCTACATTTTGATTGGTTTCGTGTCACGGAAGCACTTGATACACCACTCCAAGACTTTGAGGGGAATTGAAAACATATCATATATATATATATATATCATCAATTTTTAATGATACTAGGAATTGCAGTATAGCGGTGGGGTGTTCTAAAGCTGCAAAACACATTTCATTGTATCATGTGTGTTTGGAAATGCTAAGGTGTTTATAAATTACTTGTGGTATTGCGGGTTTGAAGCTGTGACCTTTTTTCTTTCTGTTCTCACAATAGAAAAAAGTAGAATATGTTTAAAATATCTTAAAAAAGCAGAATACATTACAAATACCTTATGAAGAAGATTACCATACATCTTAGAAAAGCAGAATCTCTTACAACTACCTTAAAAAATGGAATACCTTCTTGATTCTTAAATAGCAGAGTACCTTACAAGTATGATTACTGATTACTAATACTCACACTAACATTAATACCAACACAAATACTAACACTAATACTCAGACTAATATTGATACTAATACTAATAACAATACTGATACTCATGCTAATACTAATAATGACACTAATGCTAACACTAACACAAATACTCATACTGATACTAACACTAATAATGATACTAATTATA
>OOFE01046834.1:20719-33531 GCA_900323365.1 Monocentris japonica
AAGCAGAATCTCTTACAACTACCTTAAAAAATGGAATACGTTCTTGATTCTTAAATAGCAGAGTACCTTACAAGTATGATTACTGATTACTAATACTCACACTAACATTAATACCAACACAAATACTAACACTAATACTTATAGTAATGCTAACACTACTTCTAATATTAATACTTATACTAATGCTAACATTAATACTAACAGCAATACAACACACCAATACTAGTACTGATACTAACAGTAACAAAAGCACAAATACCGATACTATCACTAATACTATATCATATCAACATTAACAATAATACCAACATTAATACTAACACTAATACTATATCATACCAACATTAACAATAACACCAACATTAATACTAACACTAATACTCAGACTAATATTGATACTAATACGAATAACAATACTGATACTAATGCTAATACTAATAATGACACTAATGCTAACACTAACACAAATACTCATACTGATACTAACACTAATAATGATACTAATTATAATACTGATACTAATACTAACTAACATTGACCCTAACACTAATTATAAAACTGATACTAATGACAATACCAGTAATGATACTAATACTAACACTAATACTCATACTAATTATAATACCGATACTAATTGAAATTGAATTGAGAAAGACCAAGAGACAGAGAAACAGAGAGAGGGAGACATATGGAGAGAGCGAGAGAGAGAGAAAGAGAGACAGCTTGGATGCGGATTGTATGAAAACACACCGTAGCAGAATCGGTTGATACTGGAAGGGTAAAGACGACGGGATAAAAACGGAATAAAACGTAACAGTGGATAACGACATAGCTGCCAGACTCCGGCGGGTCCAGTAGCTACGCAGGGGGTGGCTGTGGTACCCCCGCCTGTCAGCTTTACCAGATTTTTTTTTTCTTTACCAGATCCGTTCCCCCGAATTAAGTATGTAGAATTAAACGGCGAAACAGACACACGCACGTCGGTTTGTGTGTGTGTGCGAGAGAGTGAACGAGCGAGAGAAAGAGAGAGAGAGAGAGGGAGGGAGAGAGACCACGTATTTGAACGACGGCCGGAGGTAGCCTAATGTTAAGCCCACAAACATAAACCAGACGCTGTAGCCTTACGTTAAGGTAACACTTCCGTTAAATCATCATTATTAGCCTCATTAGCCCCATGACTCACTTTGCTCTTGACCTCCACCACGCTCTCGGTGAGTTTTAACGGCGTCCGGTGCTGCTGTCTTGACATACTGCTGTCCGGTTGGCTGAAGCACTGCGGATAAAACCATCCACCGGAATTATTGTTGTTGTTTTCTCTACTTTCCCCTGGAGAAAACAAAACAACACAGAACACAGAACGGTCCGTTCATCCGTCGGTTGGCTTGTTTGTTTGTTTTCTGACCGTTTGATAAAGCCCGATCTCGCGCCCCTGTTTCTGTCGCGTGCTGGCCGATGTCAGCGCGCGGTGTTATTAGCTCGCGACGCTACGGAGAAAAAACCCCACAGTGGTCGAGACAGGTGGGGGCCGGTAGATCCGGTATGAGATGTAAAGTGTCACTCTGATCCTCCTCCTCCTCCACCAACCTGACCTCCTACTACTGAGACTGGAACTGAGGAGAGAACAGAGTGGGCGGGGCATGACGGTGTACATTACTACTATTACTCCTAATACAACTACTGCTACTATTACCGCTACTGCAACTACTAGCCTATTATTATTACTACTACTACTACTACTACTACTATTACCTATCCTAATACCACTTCTGCTAATACTTCAACTACTACTGCTGCTACAACTACTACCGCTACTGCATTACATTATATAACATTACAGTCATTTAGCAGACGCTTTTATCCAAAGCTACGTACAAAGGTACTACTACTAGTGGTAGTACTACTACTAAATCACCAGATACTACTACTACTGCTACTACTAGCCTACTACTACTACTGCTACTACCACCAATACTGTCACTAACACTGGTACTAACAGTAATACAAAGCGTTACACTAATTACAATACTACAATACTCAGAAGGCTGCTGTCTGAGGTGTACTGGTGACTTGGTAGGCTGTGATGCACGTCATGTGCTCGCCACATTGTGGGTTCGAGACCGGTTTGTGACCTCTGGCTCTGTTCTCCCATTCATCCCGTCACTACTGTCTGATAGATGCCATCAATTAGGTATGGCAAGGTCTCCTTACCTTAGGCTAAGTGAGTCCAAATAAAAATAAAAAAAGTTTTTATCATTATAATGGAGAGCAAAGGTCAAGGAGAAATCACCAGAAATGTATTTGGAAGCCATATGTAAACAAAAGAAAATAACATCAGCCACTATCTCAAATAATCCATCACACTGACCACATCATGATATCAATAATTATATTTTGTCAGTCATCAGTCTATAGCTGTACCATAGCTTAGGGGTTTAGTTCACCATGACATGGTGAAATGGTTTATGACTGAAAGCTAAGAGAGATAGAGTAACTGGAACCAGATTTGATACACACACACACACATGCACGTCACTTTGTGTGTGTGTGTTTGAGACCAGTTTCTCATTACCTCTCTCTTTTCTCTGTCTCCCTGTCCATCTTTCCTCTCCTCCTCCTCCAGATTTATGCCCTGTGCTACCCTGTCCTAATCATCCTCAGTACCACCCGGTACAAGGGCCTGTGTGTGTGTGTGTGTGTTTACCATGGCAGGGCCCCTACATGCTTATGTAAGACACACTTATTACCAACGACCTGCAACCATTCCAGATAAGGATGCATTCCAGAGAGAGAAAGAAGGAGGGAATAATGAAAAACAGAGAATTTCTCTTATCTTACAACTCCCTTCTTCCCCTCTGTCTCTCTTTCTGGTCGTCTTCACCTTTCCCATTCATCTGCTGATTTCCAAGTCAATCCTTTCTTCTTCCTCTGTCCCAGGAAGCTCTCCTTGCCTCTCCAGTATTTTCCTGTCCTCACCTCCTCCTTCACTTCTTCTTTTCTTGCCTAATTCTGCTTTTTTTCTTCTCTCCTCCTCCTCTGTTCTCTCTCAGCGATGATGGCTAGATCAGGAACGCAGGAATGCAAGGGAAAAAAGGGAGGATCTGGATGGAGAGTATGATCTCCGACAGCAAGCCAAAACTTTGATCCTCACATGCAATGCGTGAGAGTGTGTGTGTTTGTGTGCGTCTGTGTGTGTGTGTGTGTGCGCAAAATCTGAATTGGCAATGATGATTCAGCCTCAGTATTGATTCACTTATGTCAGACCGTGATTCTTCAAAATTCTTCTTGAGCTGAAAGTTGAAATCCAAAGGGAGCTTCAGGCAGTATTTGTACTTTTATATTGCACATATCCACACTGCGTAGGTTTCTTAACAAATAAAATTAAGCAAAATACCTGTAGTGGGAAAGCAGGTTAGACCAATGTATGGGGTCGACAGTGGCCTTTTATGGCTAGTATGGCTTTCAGTG
Source organism: Monocentris japonica (assembly GCA_900323365.1). Lineage (NCBI taxonomy): Eukaryota > Metazoa > Chordata > Actinopteri > Trachichthyiformes > Monocentridae > Monocentris > Monocentris japonica. The sequence goes on from OOFE01046834.1 coordinate 24,185, forward strand.
GAGAGTTTCAGTGTCCTGTGATGGTCTTTTTCACCCTGACAAGAATGCAATTCTGGGGGAGAAAACACTGAATACTAAGATTTAAAGATACTGGAATATCAGCACAAAATACCAACAGCTTCAATCCAAAAAATATCAGAATCGGCCTTCAAAAACCCAAATGGGTCAAACCCTAGTAGTAATAGCTGTAGTAGTAGCAACAGTAGCAATGGTAGTCGTAGCAGTAGTATTTGGTTATTGGGCCAGCTAGATACAGGTAGAGTAAGGTCAGACTAGTTAGCATTAGTTCAGGTTTCTAGTTTGTATGTCCTGTTTTCCTGGGCAGTGTGGATATCCTGTGTGGTCCCTGACTCTTCCTCCCTCCTCCTCCCTCCCGGTAGTAGTACAGTAGATAGTGCTGACATCCCGTGCCAGATCCGAGTGTTCTCTTAGCACTCTTATTGCGTTTATTCTGTGTATTTTTAATATTCCATGTTGTTAGCAACATTTGATCCTTGTTTGTCCACTTTTGGCGCCCATTGTATGTCAGACTGTCCTGGAAGGGGATCCCTCTCTGTGAGGCCTTCACTAGGTTTCTAAAAAAATGTTTCCTTTTAGGTTGGGGGGGTGGTGGGTGGGTGTCGTTTTCATTTATTCTTTTCATAATGTGGGTGTGTGAAGCCCTTTGAGACTGCAACTGTGATTAAGGGCTATACAAATAAACTTGGCCTGACTAGTAGTGGTATTAGTAGTAGCAGCAGCAGCAGCAGTAGTATTAGTAGTAGTAGTAGTAGTAGTTGTTGTGGTAATAGTACAACAAATAAAAGTACTACAAATACTAGTAGTAGTACAATAGTTGGAAATGGTAATACTACTACTATTATTAGTAGTAGTAGTACCATTTTCCTCTAGCAGTGCTACCTGTTCTTGCTGTGATGACCCACCACTGCTGAGTGAATATAAGGGAAACACTGGCAGCTACTTTATGTGCCAACCCGGACGTTTCTCCTCTCTCTGACCTGTGTAATAAAGACCTTCCTATTCACCAGCTACAGAGGGCCAGTCTGAAACTTAGCACTTTTAAAACAAATCTATACTGTGTGTGTGTGTGTGTGTGTGTGAGAGAGAGAGAGAGAGAGAGAGAGCTGGAATGTCAGCTACGTCATGTTAGTGGGCTGACCAGTTATGTTCTTTTCTTCTCTTCTAAAATGTGTATTCAGAAAATTCATCGCCTCTTCACACTCATTGATTTATTTCTGAAAATGGAAAACCCGTATGTAATAACAAAGAGAATATGTGACATACTTCGCCCAGGTGAGAGGTGATGAATCTTTTATTTAGCTCTGAGAGTCTCTCTGCAAGGTGCATTCATGGCTCACGCATGCCAGCTATGCGTGGTATGTGTCGGCTTCGAGTCGGGCTGAGTTAGTTTTGTGTGTGACAGGTGGTGACGTTGAAGGACAGGTTTTTTATCTGTGTCAGATGGCTCTATTCATATCCGGAGTAACAATACAGGGTGGATCACAAACACACACACACACACGCACAAACACACACATACAATAGTGAGTGCATCAGGCCTCATGTCCTAGACGACTGAATGGTTTATTTCCATACATACAGGAAAATTGGCTCCTGTGCAGACAAAAGGGGCATTGGTACAGAAAGTACACGGCACAGACCATTTTACTCCAAGGTTTAAAACATTACAAATGTAAACCAACCTTTTGACAGCCTCAAAATCTATCAGAAACTCATGTTTAATCTGCACAATACCTTCAGTCGTTGTAGGAAAAGCTAAAACAAAACATTTTGGAGTGGAAAGTAGTCTTCAGCTCAGTAATAGTGAGGTGACAGTGTTTCAACAGGGGGTACCATCAGTCCTCAATCTAACTACATCACGATGTTATTTAGTAAGAAGTCTTTAACTAATTAAAGAAAGTAAAAAAAGTTGTATTATTGTAAAAATGGAATGTTAACTTGGCTGTGTCATTGAGAGGACAGCTTCAGCCATCCACATGCATTCCTTGCAGTCAAAACATGAATGTCTGGAATGTTGACAAGCCTGTCTGTCTTTCAGTCTCACAAGGTTGGTACACCTGCCTTACAACCCCCTAGTGGCAAGTGTGTGCGTGTGCCACAAAGTAGTGCAAAGCGCAACAAAGCACACCAACGGTACCAAAGAGTAACCTCAAAGTTATAGGCGCCGACGGACAAATCCTATTGCGGTTATAGTTTATTGCGGTCAAGTGAGTCGCGCTTTAAATTTTGTTGCGTGTCTACTGGTGTACGGTACGGTATTTTGTCATTTAGACGGCGTCACTCCACCGTCTTTGGACAGAAGCTGCGTCTTTACCGTAATTATACAAATAGACAGGCAACAAAAGTTAAAGCGCGGCTCAATTGACCTCAGTGGGTAATTTAACTTGATTGGATGATACACATTAAGTACGTGAAATAAACGTTAAAAGCCTATTTTTTATCGTTTAGTAGCTCTATTAGTAGTCAATGTTTGGATCAATTTTTTAAAAACATTTTAGGGCACCCCCATAATATATAATCCCGGCGCTTATGTATAAAGTACTCCAAAGGCACCACAAGGTACCACAAAGCGCACCATAAGTACAGGTACAACAAAGAACCATAAAGTCCCGCAAAGCGTACCACAAAGAACCACAAAGTACACCAAAGTACCACAAACTACCAAAAAGTACCGCTTAGTGCCACAAAGCGAAACAGAAGTGCCACAAAGCGCACCGAAAAGTACCACAAATTACTGCAAAGAACCACAAAGTATCACAAAGCGCACTAAAAAGTCTGTCAAAATGCTACAAAGCACCATACCGTGCACCAAAAAGTACCCAAAAGAAGCACGCAGTCCAACATGACGCCACAGTCGGCTGCCATAAATTCTAAATTCATATATGGTCGCCCGGCAACAGCTGAGACAGATCATCAGCCACTCATCACCATCCTGAGAGAGGATGCGCACGTCCTAACCATACTCCAGCGCTACAACATCAACGACACACAACCGTCTCTTTCCTCACCTTTTTGTCTCCTTTTCTTTCACAAACCGTTAGGGTTGTGGTTTAGGTTATGTTCCTATTATGTTTTAGGTTGCCTTAACCTATTAGACCCTATTAGTGTATAATCCAGCTTTACCTTTATTCATTTTCTTCCAGAAGTGGTGGTTGGGGGCTAATTTAGTATGTGGTGCCATGTCCATCCCTGTTTTGGCCCCAGTTTTGGTTCTAGTTCAAGGTGGAGGATTAAAGCCAAATTTGGATGCTTTATTGTGAAGTGCTAATTTTCTCCTCCTTATATTATATTTGTACCATGCCAGGGTTAGGCAAATGTGTTTAAACAAATTTAAAGCTGAATAAACAAGTGGGCAAAGGTTTGAGGTCGGAAAACAAAGTGGACCATCAGCATCTTTATTGTCTCCAAGGTTAAAAATAGATTTGAACATCATACCACTGGAGAAAAGACAAAATAATACCGTATGGTAGGGTGCTTTCTATGGTAGAAGAAGAGCACCCCAGTACATATATACCTCCCAGTACATATCAAATACTTATATGCTTCAATATGACTCGACCTGAAGAACGTAGCCTGTGAAAATAGTTGGGAAACTGCTTCAGTCTGTCTGAAATCTGGATAAACAGCGCCTTGTTGTGGTTCAAACGCCACATTACAATCTGCACAATATAATTTATTTCTGTCAAGGGAAACGAAGACAGGAAAAGAAAATGTTTTAATAATGAATTGGCCTATTGACTGTCATTGCCCCAAACTGTCAGCAGATACATGCTATGCCCATCCAATGGCAATTATCTGACCAACGATTCCCATCACTCTCTCCTGCAGACTTTTCTCATCTTCTGCTTCACCATATTGATGAAGCGAGGAAATTGTTTTTGCCTAAGGCTGCTAGTGTGCTGATAGTGCGTCAGTGTGATTGATCCAGTGTTATTGAAGCAGGTTTGGAAGTTTTGGTAGTTAATGATACCAAATGCAGGGATTTTACCATAGCTTTGTTGAGTGAATTGTTAGGCAATATTAGGCTATAGGCTTCTTTTTTTTAATAAGTGAAGGAGTCAGGGGTAGGGAGGTCAGATAGAGCAGAGGATGAAAGCATCAGCATCAGCATCGGCATCAACATCTCTTCCTTGCTTCTGTCGCCTATTCTGGCAACTTTGTTTGTCCACTGGGTGGCAGCAGATACGCACAGATCTATCAACAGTGACTAGTCTTGCTCTAGGTTCATTCAACAGTGATGAGTCAGTGCTGCAAGAATGTAACTGCTACCACTAGAAAAAAGCAGAGGCAGACAAAGAACCAAAATGGACAAAAAAGTAAAGAAAAGAAGATCACAGAACTTATTTTCCTTATGAAGAGATTTGAAATGCACTTGATGACACTCACCCATTCATTGCAAGAATATTAATAATAATACATGATGCTATTATTATTAACTAACAGCAGCTTTGTGTTGGTAGGGGGAAAAAAGGCAAAGAAGAAAACCCTTTCACCACAAACCAAGCTTATGAAAGAGCCGGTTGGTTTGCAACTTTGAATATTAACCCACAAGGAGTATTTAGTTCTCTTTGGTAAGGCATGGCGATACTTTGTGCGGTATCACCATCAAACAGTGTGTCCAAATGCTTTAGAGAACTGTGCATGCATCATCTTTTCAACGCTGTCTATTGAAACTATGGAGAATGAACAACAAAACCCTGTGGACCCCAAACCCAAGGGATTTATTTCTTTCCCTTACCATCTTCCCCAGAGAGCAAGCCCAAGGCATAACAGTAGCATAGACCAAGTCATCTCACCGAATGGATTTAATATAACAGCCTGCTAGTTACATATTATACTAATACTAGGAGCTCTGAAATTCCTTGCTGGGAACAGAAATAGAATGCAGGCGACATGTATATAATAATATAATCCTAGTCCACAATAACTGGACTAGCAATTAAACAACAAAGCCAGGGAAACAGCTATTAAAGGTGACACTAGGCTAGATTTTTACCAAAATATTTATTTTATCTAAAAATCCCATTTTATCAGCCTAAACCACAGAGTGGGATTGCAACAGAGAGAAGCATTCCATCCCCTTTTGTTTTTTATTTGTTTGTATACAATGGTAGAGACATTTTACAAGACTGTATAAAACACAGTAGGTGTGGCTTCTCACAACTATAGCTAATGTCCTAGTAAATAGGGTTTGTAATTTCCACACTTGCTGCCAAACACATTTCCATAAGATCATATAAACATAGATAACTCCAAACATGGCAAACAAAAAGAGCTCAAGCCGTTAAAAAGCAAAACACGAACACACCCTGTTTCCTGCAATCACAATGCGCTGGATGAATGGGCACCTGAGGATGTCTTAAAATAACAATTAATAAAAGAACAACATATTTATATCTTCAACATACATTTCCAACATAAGTAATAATTCTAACATACCAGCCCCTAATTGCCCCTAATTGCTTATGGTACTGGTCTTGGAGAGTGGCTCCTTAGTTTCTGCCCTTTAGCATCCTCCAGTGTTGTTTGGGAGTATTACAGGTAGCTGAGACCTGCTTCTCTCTCAAGGTCCACAGGATCTTCTTCCTTTAATCCATTTCAAAAAATGCAGTCGTTGTCCTGCCTATTCCTTGGCTGTTCTGTTTATCTTCACAAAAAAGCTACTGCCCATTGATCAGTGAAGATGTTTGATACAATCACACTACTCTTACTACCTTTCCTGTTACAGTTATTAGCCTTAAATCGGGACACAATTTTAGTCGGCAGCCTGTTTCAGGAGAAAAAATATTTTGAAAAAGTGGGTCTGCAGAGGAAAAAGTTGGAAAGCGCTCCACTACAGAACCCATGGCGGAACAAAAGATCTCCAGATCAGTGGTGAAACAATGTGGGCTGTGGATGTTCAAAACCTGGTCTAAAGATAAACCTGCTTTCATGGATGCCAAGACCTCCTCCACAACTCGCCTGCAGCCATAAGCTGAGCTCCACAGCGCTGCATATAGCTCCCCCTGCTCTGCTGCTCCCAGCATCACCTCCCTTTCTGCCTCCTTCTTCTCTTCTCCTCTCCTCTCCATTTTCCCTCCTCTCTTTCTGTCTCACTCTCTATAAATGATATTTTGATTCATCTCTATCTTAAACAGTCTTTCTGCCTCTTTTCTTCCCTCTCTTTCTCTATCTGCCTCTCTCTCCCTGCCTCCTCTCCTTCCTATACTCTCCGCCAACATTTCTCTGTGAATTATTTATTTCATAATGTTTGCTTTGTACACTATACAAAAATTCGATGCTTATTCTTATCCCACACACCTTAATCATAGATCCCCCATTCATTTACATTTCTAGATCTTCTGTGAAGCAAATCGCAACAGGTATTTTGTTTTTCGAGCCAAATGATTGGCTACCCTAGAAATCTGATTGGCAATTTTCTTCACATTCAGCTCTTTTACCGACATATTGCCATTGCCTCAAATAGAAGAATTTGATTGTTTTTCATTACTAGGTAGCCCTTTATTAACAGAAATACACGCTAAATGGTACTGTCCATGTTTAACTTTCAAGGAAAGCTGTAAATGATAAGTTGATCAAATTCATTTCAGCAATGTCTCTTGTGAAAAAAACAAAAAAACATAACAAATATACAAAATCTCAAAACAATGGCAGATGACAGGTTCTTTATCTGTCGTCCTTCCTCATGTTCTTTTCTTGTGTTACACATTACATCAAACACATCAAATCGCTGCTTTATGTAAGATAAGGTACAACTTTAATGATTCCTGTGAGGTAATTGTGTCATTGCAGCAGTAAATAGTAATAGGATGCAGCAAAGATAGAAATATAGCTAGAATATAAATAAGAATACAGCAAATTGTGACAAAGTGGGTGAGAGCATGAAACATTCTATCACCTTAACCGTCTATTACAGTTCATGATTATTTCACAAATCTTTATATTACTATTTTACTATTACCAAATGTTTTATGTTCTATTTTGTTACAGTTACAAACCAGCAATCTCCTGGTTAACTGTATAAAAACAGACACCTTTATAAAATCAAAAAAAAATAAAAAATGAATAAAATAAAATCTTTTCCATTTCAATTATGTTTTGTGACAGAGTAGAATTTTAGTGTTCCTAGGTTGCTAAACTTGGACACTCCTGTAGAGAGGATGTTTAGGCCAGTGAAGATTGCTTCTGGAATTGCTATGCGTATATAAGCTGTTTTCCTCTGGCTAGTAGGGAGGAAGGTCGGGCGGTGCAGCCAGAACTCATGCTGTTATTTTGACCTGGCATAATTCTTAGTTGAGTTATCCTCCAGTCATTTAATTTTTTTTGGTATTTTATTTTTGATTTCCATTTTTTGTATTTTGTAAATAAATGCACCATTGGGGCTGACACTTTGTCTCCTATCACCTTTTCAAGACTCCAGAACATAAGTAGAAATGTATGAACAAAAAGTATGATGAAAAAGGAACTATGTTATTATTAGAGTGTTCAAAATAACAGCAGTAGAACACACAGAAGAAAAAAAACAACTGAAAATACATATGATATGAAAATAGGTCTAGCTGGTGGACATTTGCACAGCATACTTCTGTTGGGCAGCAGGATCATATGGAAAGATGATAACGAAATACATTGACAATAGCTGTTGTGATTTTTCAAGGCAATTTCTGCTTCTGTTCCCTTTATTATTATTATTATTATTATTATTATTGTTATTATTTCCATTTTTTTCTTGATTGTAGCACAACTGGAGCTGGTCACGATTCAATGTCTTGCTTAAGGATACTCAAGCAAGTTCTGTGAGTTCTGTGAGTCAAGGCCCACTACGGCTCAAGGGGCGGGCTGATTCTGTTGGGTCCCCTCATGACATCATGACAAGATAGTAATATGTCTTAATCAGCCTTGGTCTCAGGGTGAATGAAAAAAATGAAGTGCTCCTATTCTGGGAGATCTTCTAATCATTGTCATATTTTAGTGTACTTAATGATGTACTTAACAACAAAGTGTGAAGAGTAAAATAACTGGAATGGTATTCTGCTGACTGGTGTAATGGACATTTTAATGACTAGTGTGATACTATGCTACTATGTAAAAGCTATTAGTAGTATTATTGTATTATGTCATATCGGAAACTTTGTTTTGCATTTTTTGTTACTTCCAATGTTAAAATATGTGAATCGTTTTACTGTGTGTTGCTCTGCTGTGGAGCAATAATGAGGTCTGCAGTCAAACGCAACATGAAAATCTGTGTGGTTGTTTGAGACTAAGAAATATGGTATCATCTGTCTCTCTGTTAACCCCCCCCTCCTTCATGGAAACATAATTGAGTCTTTTTTCTGTTCTGTTGCTTTTGTTTTGCTGAGCAGACAGAGACAGAGAGAAATCCCATTTCAAATTAAAATTGAATGACCCCCTCAAGCCCCCAAACGTCCATTGTCACACACACACACACACACACACGCATGTGCACACACACACACACACACACACACACACATAGCCTCATGACAGTTTGGATAGTAATTCAGTTGCAGCAAAGCTCCAGGGCCTACAGTGGGTGATACATGAGGTGTAAGGCTTGTGTGCGCATGTGAGAGCTAGTGTGTGTGTGTGTGTGTGTGTGTGTGTGTGTGTATACTACTGTTGAAACTCAGGGCAGATTTGGGACATGCAGTCTTGAGAAACAAATAACCTGAGAGCCAGAACACAAGGAGAGTCATTGCTGACTTGGCTAATCTGGAGTACAGTATAGATCAAGCTATCCACCACTGGATAGCTTTAGGTATCCAGGTATAACTTCAAGATGATAAAGGTAACCTTGAGTCCAAACATGACCGACGTGAAACAGGATTCAACCAGGATGGAGTGTTCAGTATGTCTAAATTTGACCAGCTTCATGCTGGTCCTAGCCTTGATCCTAGCCTTGACCTAGCATTAGCCTAGCCATACCAGTACAAGCCTGCCTAACTGATACGTCAACACAACTAGATCACACAACAGTGTGTATGAGTGCGAAGGGAGGGGAGGATTCAAACCCTGTTTAGGTTAAGGGGTGGGGGTTGGGGTGGAATAACCCCGATAGGATACGGTCCTGGGCGAGGGAAAGGGGTGGTCGTCCCTGGTTCGGGTATGAGGAGTGTGTGTGTGTGTGTGTATATATATGTATGTGTCATCACGCCTATACTTGACTGATGGGCACTTCCCTAGCTAGGAGTACAGACTCCCCAGCTAGCATGCTTCCTCCTTATCCACAACCATTCACTTGCTCGCTCCGCTGCTTGCAACATATTCCTAACCGCAAGTTTCAAGCTCCGTCCGTGAATGCCCAA